>JAVQJG010034978.1:0-26239 GCA_036024015.1 Craterocephalus amniculus
GCCAATCAGTTCATTAAAACTCCCACTAGCTTGGGATAAAAACAAGTTAAAACATGCAAGTAAAAATGAATCAAAACACACTAAAACCACGCTAAAACCAAGCTAGTGGGACACAGTCCAGTTCCGGCAGCACCTGCTCTTTCACCTTGTGACATATTCTTAACATTGCATCTATGCCGTATCTCTGTCTACTGTTACTGGTATAAATCCTCCATTTTTTGAACATTTTAAACACGACACTGCTTAGAGTAGAATGTAAAAAACCTCCACCTGCTTCGGGTATTTTATTGAATCCTTCTGACCCAAAACTTAAGCCTGTTTAGATGTGGACATACTGTACTTGGTACCAACTTGGTATGTGATGGAGCACCATGAGACTCCAGCTCCAGGCTTCCTGTTTGTTAATAACCGGTAATGGCATCTGCCAATTGCTTGTCCAATCTAGGTACACTTTTCAGTCCAGGATTTGAACAATGCTGGCTGGTGGATCAAAGCATTTCTGGAGAAACGCCACCAAGCCTAATTGGTATCGTCAGTATCTCAGTCCCAGCTGGGATCAAACAGTGCTGACGGGAGAGGCCTGATAACCAAGATAAAGCAGCTAAATACAAGCCTGGAGCATAAAACCCAATGATATGGTATTTAGAGATTCAATTTATTCATATTGGCATGGATAATAGCATGAAAAGATGGTATGGACTAATCTATGGCTGATAATTTGTGATTTATAACTGGGGGAATATTACTGCCACAGCTGATTACAGTGAAACACAGTGACTGACAGGAACAGAGACCAGACATTTGCATGACTTCCACTCAGACTTCCTTAAACTGAGAAAGACTTCTCTCTACTACTGTGTTGCTTGTGTTACCTGTTCTCTGACCTTCGTTTCTTTATGTTTATTTTTATCGTACATTGCTTTCATAAGCCCTGTGGTTTATGCAATGCTCTACAGTTAAAGATGTTATGGTACGTATGCAGGCAGCAAATGATCATTTATGTGCAACATTTGCTGCCTTAAAACTGTTTATACAGGCAGTGGGGTTGAAGATGCGGGTCACATGCCTTTATCTTGCCCTACTCTCTCATGTATTGTGTGACCGTTTGGTATCCTTGAGCCATTTATTTCAGCATCTGCCATCCATAGAAAATATCTCTGCAACAAACCAAAAGACAAAAGCTAGCTTACATGCTTAGCTAGCTAGACTTCAGACATTTACCATGCAAGCTGAGCATATTAGCTCTTGGAACTTTACCGATCCAGGGCTTTAACTAACCCTACAACCCTAAGGCCTCATGAAACAGTATCTAGGGTTAAAAACAAATCCAGAGAAACCTGCTAACCCCACAGTTAGACTGTTCAACCTTCAAACAAAGGACCAGAATCTCAACAGGCCTCAACACAGAGGGAAATTTCCCAGATCTGAACAGAGCCCTGCTCTGCCGCTCCCAAGATGCACCTATAATGACTCAATTTTATAAACTTTTTTGTGCTAAAATAATTTTACTGCAATTCTTTACTTGCCTATTATACTTTTAATGTTTTATGTAAAGCACTTTGAATTGTCTTGAACCTGAAAATGTGCTTTACAAAAAAACTTGTCTTGCAATACAAATTTAGGCTAAAGTGGAACCATAAACATGGTTGTACATAAAATAAAACAATGCAAACTGACATAAATGGCAAGAGGAATCTTAATTTCTGTGACATGTCACATATTTTACTTGTGGTGAACCAGATGTTTTCTGTTCTGGTTACTGAGCCGGATTTCTTTGTTCCGTGGAATATTGTCCCCCTAGTGAGGAGATGGTGTTACCCTGGCTCGGTAGAATTCCCGCCTAATTTCCCACCAAATCGAACCAAGTTCCCCAGACTATCCTGGCATGAATGCTCCATTATTCCTCGCTGGAGCAAAAAGTTGGAGCCCAAAGACAAGTCTACCACATTTAAAAAAATCTCTTTGACTGGATCCTTCCTGTTATTATAAGTGAGCTCATTCATAGTTTGTCTTCAAAGCTGCATTTTCCTTGTATGAGTACGTCTCCATTATGCTCCAGCCTCGCCCTGTCCCGCTCCTTTGTGCGTTTCAAGTTTACCTCTGACAGTGAGACATGTCATATTATTACAGCAAGCATCAATACAAAGCTCCTCAAACAGTCTAAATCCCACCTCGATGCGCCTTTGGCCCGAATACATGTTCTCCTCTATGCCTTTGCCACAGTGTACACATGTTTTTATATAAATAGTCTTTATATAAATCCATCATCTGGAGAGATCAGGGACCTGTATGTTTCCTTTGTTCAAAGCCTCCCTGGAGGAAATGACGCCAACAGATCTCTTTGTTTCAGCAACCTGTGCTGCATTCATCCCACATGTCCAAGTCAGAATTTAGACGTTTACTTAGAAAAAAAATAAAATAAATTTTTCCAACAACTCCCTCCCATTGTCATCAAGTAATATATAATCCACACCTAAATCTGTGAACTCCTACTTCATAGCGAAGGAACAGCATCAGAGAAGATGGGTTTTATTAATTAAAACTTGGATTGAATGAGAACGTGTTTGAAAGATCTAGGCATTAACTCAGAAAGGGGCACTCTGGGGGCGGGCGCAGTTAGCATGAGCAGAACTGAATGAACTTGCATTCCTCAATTTTATCCACCCATAAGAAACTAAAAAATAGTAGAAAAAGTGCAGGTAAAGAAGTTCTGCTGGATGATGTCGTCCCAAGATAAACACATAGTTTTTGAGTTATAAACTAATGGAAAATTTATTCCTACGTCACAATCCGTTGGTCATGTGACCATGAACTATGGAGGACCAGGAGAGTCATCGAAAAAGCAATACCACATTTCATGCTGATTAATCAGTTGTGAAATAAAAATAAGTTTTACTAAATATAATTTCAAATTCAACAATTAAATGATATAAAAGAAATCAAATTTCTAAAGCATTTTCTAATTGCACATTTAAAATTGAACTATTAAACAGGGACTACAAATTGTTTTCATTATTTCATTATTAAATCCTGAGATTTTAAAATGCATTTTCAAATCCTTTTTCTAAAAGCAGAATTAAATGATCAATCAATAAATCTGATTAGAAATACCTTTACATATCATACATTTAAAAGCAGTAATTACTTTTTCCATTTCCTTTTCCCGCTCGCATTTTCAAATCCTTTTTCTAAATGCATTTCCTAAATGCTTTACCGTGACTCTTCTGGGCCTTGAGCAGTGAAAACAACATTCAACCAATCGCAGCAGCTCTGAGTTGTGCCCCACGTGGGACTGCAGCTCTCTCATTGATTTAATGGATCTTTCTCGAATCAGAAATAAAGAATTATTATTATTATGAAGGCAATATATCACACACAAGGTCGTGGGCCTCCGTGCTGGTCATCAAGTCATTTTACAAACACGTTCACATGAGACCAGAACCATGGATTTTCCACAGCAGTGCTGAAAAGGAGCATGTGACCTAGCATCTGTATAAAAACTCATTGCGACCAGGCCACTAAATGGTTTTCTGTTCTAAAAACAATTGCTGCACACATTTATGTTTTAACTTACCAGACAAAAAGTGAATGTCGCAGACTCGTGTATTTTATACTGCTTTCCAGTAAATCATCCCTAGAAATCCAAGAGAGCCATCCTGCTCGTCTCCTTGTTGAAACGTCCTTGCATCGAGTCCTTGGTTGGAAATAACAGGCGGGATTTGGAAGAATGAACAGCCGGCATGACGATTTGGTCTCATCCCACAAACAATTACAGCTCAAAAGTTCACCATTGTTGAAGGATTTGGATGCTAACAGGGATAAAAACAGTGGGGCTCGCGCACACGGAGGATAGCCGTGTTCTGTTTGTCCTCCAACATGGCGGCTATTCCACGCTGACGTAATCTATGACGCGCATTAGGAACCCCCTATTGCTACATTTGGGCATATTTTATTTTTATGTAGCGACAAGGACCCTCGTGTGCATGACAGCCAATCAGTAGCTGACGGTGCAGCTCCACCGAGAGTGTTGGTGTGTAGGTAGCGCAGCAGACAGCTCCGGGTAGTAAGCAGGCTAACTGTTCCCGCGCCATAGCTAACATGGTGTTAAGTTGTGACAGCTCTGTCTGCTGCAGAATCAGCTGGTGTTTAAATAAATATCACAATCCTCTACAACCCATGAGCAGTAATAATGTTAGAGAAAGACCCGAAATATGAACGTAGCAGAAACTCGGAGCTGTTAGCAGTTAGCGTTAGCTTCTTCCTCTGGCTGCATCGCTACAGACTGATTGCTCTACAAAACCATGAGACTGGTGGAATAAGAGGTGAGTGTGTTGGTTTCTAACAAAGCTGACAGTGTCAGGCCAGTTTTAATGCAGGGTAGCGCTGATTAGCTTAGCCTCCTGTATCAGAGCGCGTTGTTTTAGTGGATTAGCAGCCCTAGTTTCTATGTGAGGAATGTGTATGTGGCAGGACAACCAGAGGCCCCGGGCGGGGATCGATCCCACAACCTCCCGGGTGAAAGTCATGAGCGCTTTCCAGTCAGCCAAAGGGATATCCCCGTGGCCAAGTAGCCAGGGCGCATGATTAGTCGGAGGCACACAGTGACAGGACCCACACACTGTCACATTTACATCAGCTGAAACGTGCGGAAGATCATGAACTGCTGGAGAACTAACATCAATCAGCAGACTAGACTGGATTTATTTACCTGTTTAGCAGGACAGTTATAATTTATATTGTGTATTATCAATACTAATACTGCCAGTGTAACCCAAATGGATTTACATTTTCTTAATATTTTCCCTATTAAAGTAGGTCAAGTTATAATGTTTAGTTAACTTATAATGCTGCAATCATTGTTGGATGGCAAGTAGAAATGTTTAACAGCATTTAAACTCAATTTAAATCTTTTTTTTTAATTATTCATCAAAAATTCACGTCGGGATTTATTTTTTCCAATTCCAAAATGAATATTGGTTCAGTTACCAATTATTAGCCTGCATTATTGCTAAGAACTGGAAATGGGACCTGGAAAAAATAACATTCGTTCAAATTTAATTTGTTACAAAAGGGAGTAATATTTGCTGGTAGAGTTTTGCAAATATGCTCCACGTGTAGGCTCTATAAGGTGTCCAAAGGGGAATGAGGTAAGCTAGCAGTACTTTTAGATTTTCTTTCTTTCATGTCTCATTAATCCAACTCTTATGGTAGAGCTGTCTCTAACTTCAATGTAGAACATTCACTTGTTCTTTTACTAACACATACACTCATAACTGTTAAATTTTGAGCATGTAATTAATTATTATTTTAAATTGGCTTCGAAAAGCTATTTCATTACATAATGTAGTTTGTGCTGGTAGTAAAAAAAAAATGGAGGTGGTAAAAAGGTAGTTATTTCAACCTAAGAATATCCGTAGGAACCCTGATAAACTAACAGTGGAACACTGAAGCTGTAAAAGGTATTTGAGAAAAAAAAGCCACAGTTGATCTCCGTGTTGAGAAACCACATGCATATGAAGTCGTGGGTTTCTTTTGGTTTTTTAATCTTGTCCTGACCAATCCTGGCAAGCAGAGTGATGCCATGTTGTTGTAAACAATGACAATGACATCTTAAGGATACAAAGACTTCCTCTACACTCAAGTTTTATTCTTTATGTTTTAATGTTTACTAGTGAATCACATATTAATGCTGGAGCTGAGAGAGAGAACAAAAGGAGGGGAGAGTGAAAAGAAGGAAAATGAGACAAACATACAAAAGATAGTAAACAGTGAATGTGTAATAAAAACGTAAAAGATCAACAAAAGTTCTGCCTCTGTAGGAAAACAAAAGCAGAAAATCACGAGGAGCACCTGCAGGAAGACAGACATGACCAATAACAACCAGAGTCATGATTAGAGAGGACTTTGTGGTTGGCTCAATTAGCCTGTTAAAACTGAAAACCATAAATCCGGTCCTTCCCTGATAGTAATCTGTACACATCAAATCCTGCAGACAGCGTGATTTGATCTCCTTTATCATGTAACACAAGTTATCAGATGCTGAGAAATCAGAAAAACACACCTGCTCCCATGTCTTCATGTGGACCTGGATATCTGACTTATTTAGTTTTTCTGCACGTGCAAAAAAAACAAACCTGCGTCGCTTCTGTGTTTTCCACGTCTTCCGTTGAGGACGGAAGAGCGCCCTGGAATCAGCTGCAGGAGCATCGTTTTTACTTCCACAGAGGCAACGTACTGCTGCTTCTAGATCAGGGGCGCCCGCCTCTGGCAGCTTTCAGACCCATTCCCTCCTCAACATGCCTGAATGAAATGAAAGGTTCCTTAACAGGCCGCTGCAGAGCTGAGCATCATGCGGATGAAGGAATTCAGCCATTTTATTCAGGTGTGTTGGAGAAGGGAAGCATCTAAAGGCCCATTTATGCTCCCCGATCTTTTACAAACGTTTGCCTGCGTTGTCGGCCTCATACCTCTATGTGTCTTAAGTTGCTATGGATGATCTCCTCTGAGTTCATAGTTTACTCCCAGGATTCAATATTAGTTTCAGGCACCAATTGGCGTCACTAACGCGATGCTATAAAGTTGTTTCTAACCACCAACACCCTGAACACTGATTGCCTTATTCCAAAAGCTTGTGCAACTTCTACTGTTTTCGTTTTCTCAACACTGCCACCACGGTTTCTGCTGGCATTACTCCGTCTTCTCCATCGGGGGCTGCTGTGGCTAGTGCCACAGTGGAAAGAGTAGTCGCCTACTAAACAGGAGGTCGGCG
This sequence comes from Craterocephalus amniculus, assembly GCA_036024015.1. NCBI lineage: Eukaryota > Metazoa > Chordata > Actinopteri > Atheriniformes > Atherinidae > Craterocephalus > Craterocephalus amniculus. Next base: position 6,770 of record JAVQJG010034978.1, read on the forward strand.
GTTCGATTCCACCCCATGTCGAAGTGTCCTTGGGCAAGACACTGCACCCTACCTTGCCTCCCGATGTGCCTATCAGGGGAATGAATGTGTGTGAATTGTAAGACAATTAGCACCAAGTATGTATCAATATAGGTGGGTATGTATGCGTGAATGAGGCATGTCATGTAAAAGCTCTACTCTACAAGTACAGTCCATTTACCATTTACCATCGAATGATGTGCCGTCATCTGCGTCGAGCATAAATGGGCCTATCAGAGTTGAGAAAAGTTGCTCTGGAGGACTTGGGCATCCCCGCTGTATTACTCCGTCTTCTCATTTTGTAACATCATGGTAATATATAATGGCTCTGACTGTCCTTAAAGGCACCACAAGGTCAAGGTAATGGTTAAATCCTGCCTCTCACTTTTTCGGTTATATCTTTTCCCTTCATGTCTGCAGGAATCTTATGAGCGTGCCAAAGCTTTGCTGAAGTCTCACGCCAAGGAGCACAAGAACCTGGCCGATGCGCTGCTCATGTACGAGACGCTGGACGCCAAAGAGATCCAGCTGGTGCTGGAAGGCAAAACCCTGGAGAGCAGATGAAAACAGCCCTGGATATGAGTTGGACTGCCAGAGGACTGACTCAACACGTCTCCACTTTTATCTCTTTGTGCTGATTCTCACCTTCCAGACTCTCATCAGTATTCCCAGACACGTAGTGCTGTTCCTTAACGCTCCGACACGACCGTGTGAAGACTTCATCTTATGTTTAGCTTGACGCTCAGGTCACTTTATCCGTATGCGGGAGGAAATGATGAATGAATGTGAATATGGACGACATTCATAATAATACCGCAATGTTGATCCAAAGACCTACTTTGTAGTTGTGGCAGCCATGATTTAAGTGGAATTTCAGCTGTTTTCCTCTTATGTTTGTGTGTGTGTGTTCTTCTGTGGTCTTCATCCGGCGTGGAGCTACAGGCTGGAGTTCATCTCAGAATGAGTCTTTATGTTCATGATGCCTGAAAAGCTCCTGCAGAATGCAGACACCTCGCTCCACGCATCCCCCATCGTTTCTGTGTGAAAGTGGCCTTTTGGGGAATGTATAGCAAGTGTGATAATGTTGATTTTAAACGTACGGAGCGAATAAGCGAGCGCTTTCAGCACTTTGAATGAGCGTACAGTAAGAATCTTTGTGTACACTGTGCAGAGGTGGAAGCTGTGCTCATGTAGCGATGAGGGTTTTTAAGGTTGTAACATCGGCTTTGTTTATTTAAAAGGTTTGCTTTTTAAAAAGCCACACGATCCGTTTTTATGTGGGATGAAGAGTAACCAAAAGGCCAGTTTTGCCATTTAGCTTTCATCGTTTGTTTCATTCAACGCTGCGGAGAGTTTCTGGGGCTTCTGTTGACGAAATTTGCACAATCCGGCTGATGAAAGGTCCTCAGCCGCACTTCTTCACCGGAGAATTTCCAAATAAAACGAGCAGGAGACCAATTTATTTCAAGTTCAACTGTGAAGCAACACCTTGACTCTGAATATGAGACGTCATGACACAGAATGTGTGCAGACTTTTGCATTTTTGTTGAGTTAGTGTGTCTGCTTCAGCTGTGTGGCTAAAACGCATCAAGACTGCAGATTTACTTGGTTGAACTAGGCTCATGTTTCTTGGCTTGTTAGCCTCGTTTCTGTGTATAACTGATGACTGTATATAAATGTATAGTAATGCTTTTATGCTGTGTACACTCTGATTGGCTCTGCTGTAGATCTCTTCAATAGTGCAATAGCAACGCATTTATCATTTACAGCTGAAATAAAAGAAGTCGAAAGCTGACGGTGTGTGGGTAGATGGGATGTGTTGTGGAAATGTTTTCCTGCCGAGCTATAAAGATGCTTCACATGTTAAATCCATCTGTTATGTGTTTTGACGGTTTCTGACACATTTCCTTTTACATCCAAGCAGTCAGGCTTTCTGATAAGTGGACTTAAGTAATAATTCCACAGACTTTCCGAAGGTTATTCAAAGTTTTTCTTTGAACATTGGCTGCCGCCACATTTTTTGTGTAGACCTTGTACCTGAATATTTTCAAGGAAATTGGCTTCCTGTTTAAGCTTCTTACATTGACTCATTGATCACTTCAACTTGAGAAAACTGTACAACTGTACTGTACTGTTATCTGAAGAGGTTTTACCTCCAAAACAAGAAGACCTGTTTTGGAGGTCTTCTTTTGCTGTGGCCCATCAGCAAAGACCTGATGGGCCACAGCACCTCATCCACATCACAGGCAATATTTTCCGAAAAAGTAGATATCCAGTTCTCAGACCTCCAAACCAAACACCTTTAATACCCGATGTTGCCAGGTGGAATTACCACTGATCCCGTCAACAGACACTGCAGGAGTCAGTGTTCATTTATATCTGAACATATGTGTGCACATGTTTAAGGCTGGCTTAAGAATTTTGCACAGCTCTGTACACGTATGAAAAAGCAAAACATAACAGAAGATTTAGGATTTACACAGAGATCTGCCTAATTTTAACAGTCTTTCACCTAAAAATATTTGTGCTGTTTGAAAAATATGGTTTATGTCTGAAGAAAATGGTTGTCCGGGTTTTTTGTTTTGTTTTTATTGCAAACCATATAGATAGTAATACTTAATTTAAAATCAAATTTGAAATTATTAGTTGAGAAGGAGGGTGTACAATGCTTGGGGTCAGGGAAAAATGTGGATTGTTAAATTTATGTGATAATTTAATACTTTCATTTTTTATTTTTATTTTATTTGGCCCCTGAAGTAAGGAAATAATTAATACTTTGTAAGTAACCATTACCTAATGATTAAATTACCAGTAGTTAAGCTTTTTGTGGCCCCTGATGTAAAGTAAAAGTGAAATTAGGACTAATAAAGAGTAACAAATCATTTAGTATAAAATGGTCATTAACATTAATAATGGATCAAATTAGCTCCACCTACTGTTGGGGGTGGTACTTGAGACAACAAATATTTTGAAATCAAAATGTTTTATTGTTGTGATGTGTGATTTTTGTTATGTATGTATTGGCTATTGTTATCATTATCAGATTTTCAGTGTTGTGGTGGTGGGCTAGCCTGGCTAACGCGACTTCAATGCGAGTAGTCTGGCCAAGAGCTTGACAAAAAAACGCTTCTCAGAAGGGATGGTTGACCCGCCTCCTTCAAATGCGGCTGTTCGCAATTGGTTGAAACTTGAACCTATCACAGCACTCTTTCCTCTGATGTATGTGGAGCCAACGGGGCTAACTGGTAAATCAGACTCTTAATACCGGAGCCGGTCGGGAGCAAAGCGAAAATGTCTTTCCCTCCAATAAATGTGTCCAGGGCTACTCATTGCTCAAATTTCAAAGAGAACTTTCCATTTAATGTGCGCAAAACAGAATCTACCGCTCTGTGTCAAACGCAAAACCTGCTCCATGTTTGCAATGTTGACAGTGTTGGAGTGCTGCCTGCCGTGTCACTGGATTGAGCACGCCTCTTGGGAATTGGAACTCCGTTGAATGGCCCACTTGACCAGGCTATATGGAGCTTGTGAAATTTAGTGGGCGGATCAGGTCAGTGGTGGGCCATGTTAACTGAAAAGTGCAGTTTTGAAGGTAATCATAAATTTAGAATGACATAACAGAAGGATAAAATGACTATAATAATAATATATTATGTCCCCATTGGTGTTCAACCTGGTCAGTGGGCACGACCACCAGAGCAGCTACGGGACCGATGCTATAAAGTACTCTAGCCTAAAGCCAGGATTTTTTCCTGAGCTTCACATCAAAAGCACATTGTTTTACATTCATATATATTATGGGCATCAATTACCTTGTCGGCCGTCGGTATCTGAGCCTGATGAGAGTCTCACGGTGCATGTTAAAGGAATACTCCGGCCTCAGAATGATGCGCCTTCATTTGTTTACTCACCCTCATGCTGATTGACACGTTGGAACACTTACTTGATGTTCATCATGTAGTCGGAGATATGGGGAGGTTTTTCGTTTTGCCTCTCTTCGGCTACAACGATGTTGAATAGAGCCCGGTGAAAACAGTCCACAAAAACTTGTCAGTATTCCTCCATACTGCTTGTCCAATGCAGTCAATGTGTCGTGAGTGCGTAGCGTCCATAATATACTCGCAACCGCATCATTTAGTATATTTTTAGAGCCCAAACAGTTTAATAAAGACTTTCTGTCAATGGGTCACATGACCTGGAAGCTATTGAAGGATCATCATAAATTTATAGTAAAACAAATTACTTAAAAATCATAACTGACCATAAATGCCATAAATATGAGTGTGCCTCATTTGTGGAGACTAGGAGAACAGTTTAACTTGGTTTTCTTGTTGCTGATGGGCCACATGACATATACGAAGATAGCATAAATTCTGGATTTAAAATAGCTAAAAACAAGTGAATGTCTTAGCGATCTTGCTAGCTGCTAGTTAGATGATAAAACATTAACTCATCATAGATGAGTAATGGAATCGTATGACATCTGTTGTGGTTAGAAAATGTTTTATCGGGATATTTTCAGCATATGACCTAAAGGCAGGTAGGTCTAGGTAGCTAGCGTTAGCATAATTAGCTTGCCGCTTCACATAGCAGGATCTAGAAGGTGAAGTTCAGCATTGGTCAGTGATGCTGGTTTTCAGTTTAACCGGTAAGTCAAGGGGGTTAAATAATAAAGAAATTGACATGAAGGCAATCAGAGAGGTGAATAAGCGAGAGAAGCTAAATTGATGTGTCACAGTTTCAGAGATGCAGGTTTATTTGATGTTTGTTTTCTAGTTTGCTTCAAGTATCATCAAACATGAAAATTTGCAGTAGACTTTTACTTAAGAAAAACAAATTAGCTAACAGGTTTGTAAATTAGCTGGTACACTGGTATGGAATTTAAGGGTGTTACATAGGAGGGCATAAATAGTAGTTTATGTGTCAACGGGTTTTATGCACAACACAACTACTTCCTGAACATTAGCCAGCTGCTTTGTGTCCTGTCTTTCATTATTGGATGACCTGATTAATTGTCTGGCCATGGTGTGTCTGGCCGTTTACTGAGGTCAGACACACCTGGACTAATCCGTTCGTCCAGTAATGAAAGACAGGACAGAAAGCAGCTGCTTAAGTTCAGGAAGTACCTAGTGGAGTTGTGCATAAAGCCCACTGGTAGGCCATTTTCAAGTATCACTTAGGTCCTTTCACAGTAATAGTAGCTCTGTTGGTTTCCATCAAAGGATGTTACAGATTTTTGGTGGGAAGTCACATCCAGAAACAGCTATTTACTATTTGCCAGAATAACTTTTTTCAATAATATTTATTTATTTTAAAAAATCAGTAGAATTAATAATTTAATTAATCATCCCTATGTTCTTTTCGAAAAAGTAATTGTTTTGATGACAAAGTTGAAGCTATAACCTTTAAATTATTTAATTGCGCAATTATAATACACAGCAACACAACGCGAACAATTTTCAGTCCTCGTGAAGGTCCGTGACGTCATGGCGTTGGCAGCTTGGGCGGAAGTTGCGCGAACAGCAGGCTGTCATCGGAGCCGATAGCCGCTTGCTGCCCTCAAACACGTCTAAAATTGATCGCTAAAGCCGTTTCCAGGTAGAGGTTAGACCAGCTGCTGCTGTAATATGGATGAGGACGTGCTGACCACCCTAAAACTGCTGATAATCGGTGAAAGTGGAGTCGGAAAGTCCAGGTTTGTTTCTTCCAGAGCGAGCTGACAAGCTAGCCTGTTGGGAATGTTGACATTTTCTTGTTATGTAAGTTTATTCCTTGCTGTTCAGCAGATGCTGCTACCTGGTAATGCTGTTTATCTACCAGTTCATTGTTAAGTGTGATCTGCTATCAGGCTGGTATTTTTTTAGTGACTTTATCATGTGAGCCGCGCTTTTTATTTATGTACACGTAGTTAAACTTTTTTTTTTACATTTTGCTCTCAGTGATGCGTTTTAAGTGTGAAGTGTTGAATTTCCAGAGCAACACTGCATTGTTGTTGTTGCTGTGATCCTCCTGGCAGGAAACAGGTTGCTAAAGCTTTTTGCCAGCTAACAATAGCCTACTGTACTCATGCCCTGCTCATTTCCATGTTATCTTCTCCCCCCCTGCAGCCTCCTCCTGAGGTTCACAGAGGATACTTTTGATCCAGAGCAGTCAGCCACAATAGGTTTTACACCCAAATATACACAAACATGTGGAAAAAACTAAAAATAAGAGCTTATAATTGACTGGTTTGTACTTTTTTCTGTGCCTGCCGTGGCTCACCAGGTGTGGACTTTAAAGTGAAGACACTCTCAATAGAGGGAAACAAAGCCAAGCTAGCTATTTGGGTGAGTCTTTATGCCCTCCCATATGATGTATATGTCAGGAAAAACATTGTGAAGTTGAAGAATTTTTCCACAAGATGGCGATATTATACAATCAAAAATAAAGGATGGGACGTGAGATGTTTCCAACCACATTTCCCCTAAATAGCTGTTTCAAGTTGTGTTTTTCTAATTATTTATAACAATATTGTTCAGTCCAGCTTGTTGAAATTTCATTAAGACTGAAAATGGCCAGTTTATAGCAGTATAGTCCTTATCAGAAAGATTTGTTAATGAGGTTGGATGCTGCACTTCCAGGTCTTAAAAGGATGCAATAACTTATCTTTTGCAGGACACAGCTGGACAGGAACGTTTTCGCACTCTCACCCCCAGCTACTACCGCGGTGCACAGGGAGTTATACTCGGTAAACAGCTGATGAAATGATGGAATTAATTGGAAATTATCTGTTTTTTTCTTTTTGTTTAGTCTGGATTTATAATAATAATCTAAATATTCCAACTTTTAAATCGACGTTTGTTTGTTGTTTCAAAATAAAAGTTCATAAAATCTTATTCTAGCGTTATATTTTCCCTTAAACTCTCTCTTTTTGTCAGTCTATGATGTCACAAAACGTGACACATTTACGAAGCTTGAAAACTGGCTGAACGAACTGGAAACCTACTCAACACGCAACGACATAGTAAAAATGCTGGTCGGGAACAAAATTGATATGGTGAGCTCTTTTTTTCTTTTTGCCGGCTCTCATGCTCAACACGTGTATCTTACAGCGAGCTCACTATCATTTTAATTATTTATTTATTTTACAGTGAACCTTGACGTTTTAAAGCAGTTGCTATAGAAACACGGTTAATGCTGTGCTTTTGATTGCTGTATGATGATAAAGCTGGTCTGCTTTCAGGATGACCGTGAGGTGGACAGAAACGAGGGTCTGAAATTCGCCAGGAAACACTCTATGCTTTTTATTGGTGAGTACTGTGGAGCTAGACTTGGTCAGTTGCATTCATTTAAAAGCAACAGAGCCGTAAAGTATAACTTAAAGCCATTTAAAAGGACCATACCGTGCTTTAAAGTCACAACTGTAATTACGTCACTGGAGCAAATCATCGAGAAAGTGATATATTTAGTTCAGATTAGCTGTGCTGTTTGTCTTGCTTTGGTTTATGTGTCTGGACTGAAGGATGCAGCCACTGGAGAAGAAGCGTGTTATGATCAAAATCTAACTGGCTTTCATTTATCAAATCCATGTCCGCACGTGTTCCTGATTCCCATTTCCATTCTGGCCCTCTCTGGGAAATTAGGTTAACGTTTCCATTTCAGAAAAACTAAATTAGGGGGTTTTAAAAAACAAGAATATGTCGTAGATTTAATCTGCTTAAAGATTAAAAATGTTTTTTCTTCTTTTATGTCAGGTTTGTCAATACAAGGATGTTTAAAAAAACAAAACACAATTCTGTGTTGCAGGTTTGTTTAAAGGGCAGATGTTTTGGATTTAAAACCTGATGTGCCGTTTTGCATGTTTTTTCTCTTTTGGTTTGTCCCCGTTAACATTTTGGACTCACCCTTCCCATAAATCCTCCCTTTGTTCAGAGGCCAGTGCAAAGACCAAAGACGGCGTCCAGTGTGCCTTTGAGGAGCTTGTGGAGAAGATCCTGCAGACTCCGGGGCTCTGGGAGAGTGAAAGCCAGGGTCAGAGGCTCCAGCTCGGGGACCAGGACCAGGCGAGGGGCAGGGCATGCGGGGGATATTGTTCCATACCATGAAACTGTGCAAAAAGAAAAATCGCCTGATAGTCGTGACTACGGACCAGTGACGAGAGAGGGGAAAAAAGCCCAGAAAGGGTTAATCGCTGGAGTTCTGTTGTTCAGAGCACTGCAGTTTGCACAATTACTGTTCAACCATCATCATGTGTGTGTCGCTACGCCGTTAAATAATGAATGAAAAAAGAAGATTACACAGGTATAACCTCTCCTCTAAGGAGGAATAGTGTTTTAAATGAACATAACAAAGCCACGTATACTATTGTGACATGAATATGTGTCTGGTTTGAGTTCAGTCATGGGCAGCAGTGATTCAGGTTACTAGCTTAGTGCCTATAACATGAACCAGTTTGTAGCTAAAGCAGATTGCCTTTCAGATTTGATTCAGATTAATATATTCTAGTATTAAAGTCTCATCAATCCTCTTCTCACTTAATAATAAAATCTTCCCTATTTATGCTTCACTGGCTGCACATGTCTGTGACCTCTGCGTAGCTGCTCAGTACAAACCGTTCCAGTACAATCTGAAGCTGTGGTAAACAAACAGCTTGGATGGAGGATGGTGGCGGAGGCTGTAATGATTATATTAGCCTCCTGAAAACACCTAATGAAGGGGTTTTTAGTGTGTTACACACCAGACCACTGTGAATGCTTCCAAAGAAGGTTTTTGTTTTTGTTTTCCCCCCTGTTGGATCCCAGTTACTGACAGTTTTTTCAGATTTAACTTAGTTGTTATTGGTTTGATGGTGTAGATGCTTCCAGCTTTGCTGATTATCTTGTGTTTATTCCTCTTAACATGGACATATTCTAAACATGTAATCATATTTGCCTTGTTGGATTTGTTTCTCCTGATGCTACTTGTCTTTGCATGTGTCAAATGGACTGCAGCTCTACGAGCTGTTAGGTTTACAGTATCAGAATCTCCTGCAATAAAATACGTGTACTCTGTTATCTTGTTTATCCAATTTGTGTTGCAGTGTCTGTGTAGTGTCCTCCATTAAAAGTCATTCCCAAGTATTTCAATCTTCATTATTATATTATAAATTTAATGTCAAATTTCTGTTTGCTTGTTTTTTTTTTCTTGCATCTTTTTGTTGTCCTGTTTTGTTGCCGTCGTGTCGCCATCCATGTCAAAATGCAATCTGCCTTAACATGAGATTGTTTGAATTGTTTCAAACTGAAATAAAGGACAACCTGTAGATGCTGTCAACCCCTTCTTGCTCCATTGAGTCCTTTTGTTACAGTTTTGTTCCTTTTTTTTCTGTGGGGAAGTTCAGCTAAATCAAAAGCAGGTGTAGAGTGGAAACAAGAGGTGAGGCGCTCTTTCCAGAACACTTTGTTGATTACTCGATGGTTGTACACGCAAGAATGAAAACATTCTTCGCTCAAAATGTCAAAAAATAGACCGAAAGCAGGACAAGAGGAAAATCTCTGTTAATTGTGTATTTTTAAAAAGGGTCCTTGTTTGGTGTGAAGATGATGAACTGGACGAGTCTGTCTCCAGAAACAGAGACGTCCTCCCCAGAGATGAGTGTATTCTCTGGAAATGTTGAACTTGAAGATTTTGCTGTCAGAAAATTCCAGAGATCAGGTTTGGGATAAAAGCAATCAAAACATTTGGGTTCCTTTCGCAGATAGAAATACAGAAATAGTTTTTTTTTCCTTAAACAGAGGCTGTTCACTAAAATAAGATTTTTTTTAACCCATATGTGTTTTTTTCCTGCTTTGAGTCTGCAAAGATCAGACAATCAGTGTGTTCCAGTGGAAGACGTGAGGAGCCAATCAGACTCCTCGGTCATTTGTGCTCGCTTGAGAAACGATTGAAATGAGAGGCTAATGCTAACGATAGAAGAAGAGAGTAAGGTTGAGTGTGCATTCATGATCTTCAGCACCTTCCTGATACTATCAAAAGCATCAGAAAGTAAAACTTTAGAATCTTGATATTTCCACTTTTAACTAATCTAGCTTGTTCTTAAAGAGCATGTGATGTAAATGTAAAAAAAGTCGAATGCTGACCGCTCATCGGTTTGTACCTATCCTGCAGGTTAGAAACGTGTTGCCATACAAAATAAAGCAAGATAAATGTTATATTCCTTGTCTGGAGCAATGTGAGAGTGGTGCTTTTTAACAAACTTGTTTAGCTTTCCTCTGCCAAATGAAGCCGCTTATAAAAAGAGCTGTGTGAGCCGTTGAGCTGCTTGGTTTTACTTTTCCTGTTTCATTTTTTAGCTCTAATTTGAGAAGTAATTTGTTAGCTTTTGCGGGGAAAGTACATTTAAAGTATTCTTAAAGTACAGCTAACCCTGGCTAACAGGAGATTCTCGGATGACTGATATGCATAAACAATCACTCCAGTCAAAGAATTAAGACCATATGCTTTCCCCGCCGGAGTCGATTCGTTTATGATTTTTTTTTGGGTGCGATTAGATTTAAACTGCGATGCTTCGACATTGTCGATGTTTGTGATTTTTAGTCTCCTTTTTAACGCCAGACTATGTGAAAAAATCAGGAACAACTCCCCTTTAGTTTGAAAGATTTATTCAGCTGGAAAAGAAGCATTTTAATTTGGAGAGCAGCAGCCAGACCATCATTCTGCTGAATTCCCCAAAAGACAAGCTAAAAATAAATAGAAAAAGTTTTTTTAAACAAACTGAAAAAGCAGATTAAAAAAAACTGTGTAACAAAAAAACAACATTTATGTTATTTGATTTATTTCTCCCACCCAATCAGGCACCTTGATCTTTCTTTACTGTGGACAGCAACACTTTTACAGCTCGTAGCACAACTACAAACTGCTGAATGCTACACCATCACACTGAGCAATCGGTGAGCGATAATCCAACTAAAGTGTCGCCAAAGCCATGCTGTTGTGTTGGAGCTTTACAGATGTGGAAGCTGATGCCATATGCACTAATGCAACCCCATACCATCAGAGACATGCTTTTGAACAGGAATAACTACTACTTACTACTACTTGTTATCTACTTATAACAAACTGAATGCTCCATCTTCTCTTTAGTCCGTCGGACAAACCGTGGTTTCCAAAAGGATTCTCGGTTTATGTGTCCACAGAACATTTGCATTTTGCCTCAGACTATTTTAAATGAGCTTTGGTCCAGAGACAGCAGATTTGTGGCTCATAAGGTTTCTTCTTTGCGTGATGAAGCTGTGCTCACAGACAGTGATTTCTGGAAGTCTTCCTGAGTCCATGCAGGGATTTCCAGAGGATCAGGCCTGCTTTTAATGCAGTGATGCCTGAGGACTCCAAGATCACAAGCATCCAGTTTTAACCTTTGGCCTTGTCCCATGCACACAGAGATTCCTCCTGATTCTCTTAATATGTTGATAATATGATAGACTGTAGATGATGGCATCTTTAGTCTTTGCAGTTTTACACTGAGGAACATTTTTTCTAACATGGTTTGTTGCAGATTACTGGAACTTTTTTTAATATCTGAGAGACTCTGCCTTCTGACTTGCTCCCTTTAAACCCAGCTACTGACCTGCTGCCAATTAACATAATTGGCAGCCAAATGGACCTCCAGTTTTTTTTTTATTGGTACTAGTTTCTTTTCCAGCCTTTTGTTCCCTCTGCTCCAACTTTTTAGAGATGTGTTGCTGCCATCAAATTCAAAATGAGCTCATATTTTCCATGAAATGGTAAAATGTCTCAGTTTCAACATCTGACATGTTGCTTATGTTTTACTGGGAATAAAACATAAGTTTATGAGATTGGCTAATCGTTACATTCTGTTTTTATTTACAGCTACACAACGTCCCAACTTTTTGTGGAATTGGGTTTGCATTACCAAATTTGCTATTTGTCTGATGTAAAACCTTAGAAATGTACAACACTGAGGAACATTAATGCGTTTTCAGGGGTTTGATAACTACGGAATTGGGACTTTAACTTACTCTTCACTTACAAAACATACATTCTTCTGTTAGAAAAAGTCTACCGTGGCTGCTGTCAAATTCCAGTGTTTCCATTTCACTCCATGACCCACTGCTGATTTTGGCATGTTTTTTCACATATTTCATCAAATGTAAAAAATCCACTTTTACTGAGCTGTCTCTGAGACTTATAGCAAAATGATTCACAGCAGGCATCATGGTCTGAGGAGCTACGACTGCGCTCAACTCCGTGTGCCACCCTTCTTCCCACATTTTAACTTTTTAAAAATACTATTTGGAAAGCTGTCAAGAGAGTCTATGTTTGCACGTACAAAGTCTGCAGCACCACTAAGTATAAGCTCAGCAAAGTTCTGCTCTCAGGCCACTGCAGAGCAATGATTTAAGGCAAAAAAAACCCAGTAAAAATCTGGCCGGTGGATTTCACCTTGGTTTTATTCAGACAGCTGCTTTATCATTGGATGATGATCCAGTCTCCTGAGAGTTAATATAACTTACTGCAACATTAATGGACATTTAGAGCACAGAAACATTTTCATTTTCTGCTTCATTAGGTTAGTGTTGAATTTTATGATATACAAAAAATGACAGAAAGTTTTCATTTCAGTCAGCATTAAATGTTAGTCATGGAGTCTGTACAGAGGGAGGACTGAAGGCGCCTTCCTAACGGTTCGGTGCCTATCCGCTGTTCGCCAGGGCAACTTTGACAGTCTGAACCTCAGAGATGTGACAGGACTTCTGGATGATGCGGCTTGTGAGAGTGGTCCCCGTGCTCGGCCTCAGGCCTGTCGCAGGTCCATTGACACACATCCTGTCTGTTGTAGTGGTCCTGGCCACGGAGAAGGGCTCCCTGGGACAGCTCTGGCCCGTGGCAGCGCTGGGCACCGGACCGCTGCTCTGGTCTGCGGTGGAGCTCTGCCCCTGGGCTAAGCTGGTGAGGGCCACCGCGGCATGGATCTCCCTCCAGCCTTGGTTGCGTCCTTGTGGGCCCTGGCCCTGCTGCTGGCCCCTGTGAAGATCTCTATAAGAGGTGGGGGGGGTTTTGAATTGAAGTTAGAACAATAAATAGAGACATGGCTTCAGTTTCTGTAATCCACCTTTAAAAATGTGGATCACTGATATGATAATGAAGGGAGCAACAGGTAATTACACCTACCTGTCAGTGTTAGTTGAAGTATAGTCCACTGTATCTGCAAAAGAGAAGAAAAAGACTCACCATGTGTGCTGCGAATCTAGGAAAACAACGTTTCTTATCTGTTGTTCTCGTCTCATGAGATCTGTTAGGGTTTCTCATAGTCATATCATTCTGTGATCATTTGTTTCTGAATTACTTCTCCTAAGGTTACCTTAGGAGCAAAAGGTAAGCAAAAAAAAAAGAGAAAATACATCACTGAGAAAAGGGGGTTTAGTTGAGATAACTACTTGAGCAATACTTGAGAAGCGGAATAAACAGATGAGATCTCATAATGTCTCAGATTCCTCTCACAAATGTGAGACGAAAAGATTCGTCTAAATCTCAATCTCATTTCACATTTGTGAGAAGAATAGTCATGTTTTTCTGATGAATGCAGCTCACGTGGGCCTTAAAATGAGTCATTTCCTGTCTAAGGGGGGCGGGGGTATAGTGATAACATAATCTAGATGCGTGGTTGTTATCAGGATGAAACTGGACTGACCCATGTTCAGTTTGGTGCTGATTGGGTGTTGGATAGGAGATAAAGAGGGGCCGTGCTTAATGGCAAAACATCAAAGTTTGAGTTATTTTTTTATATAGAAATGAACACAATCAGCAGGGACGAGTCCTTAAGATCAATGGCGGACTACTCTGTTGTATTTGTGGAAGAATGAAAGCTTAATAGTTCAAGTTCTTGAGAAGAAACAGCCTGTACATAGACGTAGTGGAGAAAGAAAAATATGAGACTCTGGTGAAATATTGCACTTTCTGTTTATGGTCTGTCTGTACTCGTGCAATATTTGTACTTTCCATTTCAGCTTTGCTATATTCTTTTTTTATTGGAGCAGATAGACAGTGGTCAAAACTGATTTTTCTTGAGAGAGCAATGGTCGGGGAAATTAGAGGCCCACTGCTGAAACACAGTCTTTCAGTGCTAACAGCCCGAAACATGGCCATCTCTGCTTTCTGTGCGTAGCCCAGAGCCAAAAACAACTTCTTACTGATAGTAAATCATTTGAGTGTTTCATGCTCTCGTGTTTTTTTTTACTATTGCTACTGAATGGCCCTTAGCATTTTTTTCTCTAAAATGTTAACAAGTCTTCCCAAAAAAGCAGGCTGAATGACCCTGTAATATAGTTATCACACAGACAAAACATTGTTTTTACCTCTGGTGAGCATCAGGTTTGAAGATAGGATCAGTTAGCAGCTACATTTTACATGGTTTAATAAATCTACACTCTGCTCTTTTGTTAAGTGTGCTGCAGTGCAATATACTTTAATTTAACAGGTTTAATTATTCAGAACATCTGCTTATATTATCAGTTTTTAAATGAGAAGTAGTTCTGAATTTTATGGAATGATCTTTAGTCTTTGCTGCTGTACAGGTACTAATGGGAAAATTAGAATTTGCTGGAAAAGTTGTTTTATTCAGGCAATTCAACATATAAGGTGAAACAAACACATTTTATGTACTAAATACAGATGCAAGATTTCCCTTTTAGAGGCCTGACATTATTCTATTTAAAATCCATTTCTTATTGATTTCAAGCAATATTCTAATTTTTTCTGATTTTTTTAATCTGAGGTTTTCTGAAGTTGCAATTCATAATCAGCATAACCTAAACAAATAAAAGCTGAAGTATATTTCGCTGACATCCATTATGGACATTTCTGGAGCCGTCACTGCCCAGATCTCCTGTGCAGAAGTTTCACCGTACGCACTGCATCACATACTAGCAAATAGATAAACACACCCATCATTTGAATTTGTACCAGGTTCAGCAAAGGATTGCAAGAAGACATTCAAGGAAGAGAGGAAAGGAAAAAGAGTTGTAAAAGTTCTGTAGTGCATCTTCAAAGCAACCCTTCTGAAATAAAGCCGATTTTTGCACTATGGTGCTTCCTAATGAAGGCTAATTCAGCTTCTGTCTTGCACCCTGTCTCTTCTCTGAGATCTTTCCTGCTGGTAAAAACCATAGTGATGTTTACTTTTGTTTCATCCCTTGTTTAGGTACTTTCGCTCTTTCTTTTCCTCTCATCCTCCAACAATGTCCTCTTGCATTGGATGAATCAAGAGTCTCTGTATTTATCAGCCAGTTGCGTTGAAAAGTCGCGTAAATGTGACATGGTGCCATAAAGCAAAACACAGCTGTTGTGTTATGCTCCAGGCTGGAACTAAAGTTGTGACGTGCAGTTTCTCGGCCTCAGGACGCTGCAGGTCAATGACGGCCATAGGAAAGTGCATAATGAATGTCAGTGTACCCGTTTTAAGGTCAGAAACTCAAGTGCTGCTTTTAGGCCCATGGTTTGAAACAAAGACAATATGTGGGCAATGGGCATAAACTTGGGGCCATGACCTTGACTGTCCAAAACTACTGAAAGTCCACCCTCACTAAGCCCTGGAATAATATACAGGACAGCTGATTTAAATGTTTGTCCCCCCTCATGGCCGATTGTTAGTGACTTGAATCCTTCTTGTGAGTGTACTGTATCACTGAACTCAACAAGCCATTTTCTTTTCAGCGTTGTATGTTGTCACCAAGAGACTCACTGTTCTAACCCACATGAATCATGCGAGGTGGAAAACACAGTAAGATGTCTGTCCACATTTGTTTTTCACAGCTCTGCATCTAATAAAACACCATTCTAGTCACCTTTATAGCTCTCCAGCCTTTTTAAGGGAACTAGTAAAGTTGATGTGAGGAGCATGTTATATGGTGATACATTGGATTTTTACAGCCTGTGGGACTGAAATCTTGTAAAGCGCAGTGAAGTGGCATCACTTATTAGTAAATCACTTAAAGGTTGGTGACTGCTTGAGTTGTCTCCTGGGCAGCGTTTAAATGTGTTAATGGTGTAAGTGACTGTCATAATTCTGGCACCTTGACTTTCCATTTCCCATCCGCAGAGGAGACTAAGCATGTTGCAAATGTCCTTAATATGACCAGCAGGAATATATCATAAAATGTATGCAAACATTTAAGTGAATGAGTTCAGGACATGTTTTAAGGATAGTTCAACATCTTTCGGGGAAAAAAGAGGCCACAAAATAAGAAATTTGAAGCCACATTGATCTGTAAAATAAATCTGAAAGCATCACAATCTTTAGCTTTATGTTTAGAGACCAGATGTGCTTGAACGTTTGTTCAGTTTTGATTTGTCTTGACTTCATGTCAGAGGAAACATAGATAGTGCATCTTCAAGCTGCAGGTGAAGATCTAAATGAATCAATCTTCATGAAATATTCAACAAATATTCATGAAACAATAAACAACAAAGTGCATTTTAAAATCAATGCAAAATTCAAACTTTACAACATATTATTATATATCGGGATTATTACAAGACTTACTATAAAAACTACAACTGAAATTCACTTTACAGTCTAAAAGTGTAATAAATGTAAAATGCATAAATTTTCACTCTGCCTAACCTTCTTTCTGTCTTTAGCATTTAAATCTCACATCAACTGTTCGGTATTACAATATTCCAACTTTATTCAAGCCACGTTGGACACGAAGCTGAAATACCGCCATAAGATGAAAAGAAGTTACACTGGCAAATAGTAAATAGCTGTTTCTGGATGTAACTTCACACAAAAAACTGTAACATACTTTGATGGTAACCAACAGAGCTACTATTACTATGAAAATGACAGGACCTATAATGGAAAGAGATACTTGAAAATACCCCGCCAGTTGTGTTGTAATGCTTCTGAAACATGCTCTCAGAAGATAAAAAAACTACTATTTATGCCCTCTATATATTACACCTACCTATACTCTTAAATTCCACAATAGTGTCGGTTATATGATTTGTTTGACTGCCAGCCCAGCCCACTTGAAGTAAACTGGAAAACAAACATCAAATAAACCTGCATCTCTGAACCTGTAGTTGTTAGCAAAAAAAAACAGGTTGGCTACTGGATTTTGTTATTAGTCTGGGCTCCCCCTGTTGATTTGTGAAGATGTTTTTGGCATAACTCTTAAAGGATCTGAGAGTGTCTGGCCTATTATGCCAAAACAAACGGGTTCGGAAAAAACACAGCCATTGATCAAATAAAACAAATGCAACATGGTAATCAGCCAACTAAGTGGCTCTGTTTATCGTTTTATAGCAAAAATAAAATTAAACTGGTTAGAAAAGCAGAACAAAGCATGCATAGCCAACTGCTGTAAAGCCTGCCCAATTTCCTCTAAAAGCAGGTTTCTTATGAGCACTCAAAGGTTAAAACTTTACCATTGCAGTATATTTCTTCCAGAGAAAACCGTAACACTGTTTCCGAAGCTCTGTTTCTAATTATAACAACCCTCTGAGATGATCGCTCTAATTTACTACCTTTGACTGGACTGATGTCAGCCAAACAGGGGTTCAGAGAAGCTTCCAGCTGTTTTAACAATACGTTGAAAAAAGAAAAACAAAGGGGGAAAAACTGGCCAATTCGATTTCTATTTGTTGGTAAGGACTTGCTTTTAGTTTCAGGGCTTTCATGTTAAACCCTCTAGTCAGCTGAAAAGTTATTTTGCAAGCTGAACCCATTTTTGTTGCCCTAATCACAGTAAAAACTACAGAGTACACCCATTTGTTGTGTTCCCATTGAAGTCAAGTTGAGCTTGCCGCATTGATGCATCTTACATAGGACAGAATATGGCAGCTGAACAGTTTCCCATTGCACTTGATGATTATTAGCAGGGTTTCAGACCAGTGTAAAAATATGTCAAGTGAGGTAACCTAACTAGTAAGCTAGTATGTTAGTTAGAAAAAAAGGAGCCAGTTAGTTTAACACAACATAGGAAGTTAGCCAAGCTAACTAGCAGCCAGCCAGATAGCCTAGCTAGCTGTGTGACTAGCTGTGTGAATACATTTTTGTGATCTTTCCTAGTTTCTTTTAAGGTAAATGGAGTAAATATTACAGCAACTCATCAGTTTAAATAGCTGTGAAATGTAAAGAAGATTGTTCATGCAGGAAACCACTTGCTCTTAGTTGATCCTAGTTTCATGCTTAGATTGTGGGTTTTTCTTCCATTAAACTGAGTCTTCATACAGAGAATTCCTTGTCAAAAAGTAGGAAAATATCCATTAAACAGCTTTGTCAGATTGTAACTACTTTATTGCCAGTAAATTAGTTTCAAAATAGTTAGGCATGTCTCGTTTAATTTAAGAGCGAAACATAAGAGCTGAAGAGTGGAACCGGTGTCAGACATGTTTTCACAACTTTTGTAATGTACCGCACTGCAACAGGTTGATTTTGAGTGGGAAAGTAACACTTGGGAGATGCAGACTGCCAAAGCACATAAGAGCTGATGGAGCCAATTACTTCCTCTAAAGCCGAAGGAAAAGTGAACTTGCTTTATGTTTTCTTGAATACTAGTGGCAGCCCTGACAGTCGCTCTACAAGACGTCCTGAACATTTACAGACAGACTGCTCCGTTCCTACACTTGGCTGGGGTCTCCACTTCTCACCCTGGGAGAAATAAAGTCTCAGACATTCTGTAATTGTCCTTGAGACCGAACTGGACATTTCCACCAAGGCTAGAAGCTGAAGCGGAACAAATGGCACATTCTACTATATGGAAATGATATTTGCAGTATTCAGTGGCAGCCAGCACGAGCCTCGTCCAATTTTAAAATGAGGGATTTCAGCGTCTCCATGAGTCTTTGTTAGTAATGTTTGCGGAGGTTTTGGCTGCTGCGCCTTCAGAGATTTGAAGCTTGTCAGTGTGCTGTGCTCCCTATAGGTTTGAAAGGGTACCTGGGTGTCAAACTCCCCCCCAGTTTTCCTGTAACATGTATGATTGAATCTTGCAGAGCTTCTGAGTTTCAGAGGAATGCCAGAGATTTATTAATGTCAGGGAGCTCTGACGAGCCAAGTGGAAGTTTCTGTTCTCATTTTACGGCACACTGTAGTGTGTTAATACGGAACCGAGGGAAACAGGGTAATAAAACTGTCAGTGTGCCTCATATTCACTATTAATCTCCAATTAACGAGGAAGATGCTTTTATGACTTCTTTGGACGGGGGATGCTATCGTTTTCTTGAACCATTTTGCTAATGAGGTCTTAACTTGTCTTTAATCACATCCCAGACGGCACGCTCCGTCTTACCGACGTCGGTAATTGGAGGGGACCAGCGGCAAAGCGTCAGCGCTTTTTTCAGGTTGCACTCCAAAGAAAACTTCATCGTTTGTACATCGGTAAACCATCGGATGAAAATCCATAACGTGCATGCAATCTATAGATCGGCGGAAGGGCGGGGAGAAACCATTTTACCGACCCCGCTTTTACT
>JAVQJG010034992.1:0-18144 GCA_036024015.1 Craterocephalus amniculus
AGAGCATGCCTCATGTCTTCTGACGGCAGGTTATTTCGGGTCATGGTCTGTTCACACTAGGGTCTGATGGAGGTTACTTTATGTTTTTTTTTTTTTTTTAAGTGCATTGAATCATAAAAACGTGAAAAATCACTGTGAAAAATTATAGAAAAGGGATAGATTATTAAAGTGTTGTTTACATCTACACTTGTTAACAAATGTACAAAGAAACCTTTGAATAGAGGTCAAGCATAACAAATCTACAGGCTTAAGGATTTGAGAATAAGTTAAGCTGCTCTTTTCCAAATGCTTCACACAGCCTCAACACAACCGTTTGGCTACTTAAAACTCTTTGTGCTCTAATAATAAAACTCTCACAATGTAGCCTACATTTCAATCCAAAAAGTATGCCAGATACAACCAATGCGCCATGACTCTCCATCAATGGAGTCTGTATGTCAGAATGAAGTCTATATGAATATAAATGAGACCAATGAACAACAGTGTGCCTTCACCAGGGTTGAAAGATTGTCCATGCCAAAATGCAACACACATTTGGGACATTTCAAAATACACTTTTAACCAACACCATTTTTCATAAAAGCAATTTCAAAGCTATCTAGAAATGTAGCATTATTGAGGGTGTGTAGGTGTAATTCCATACTTAGTCAGCCCCTGTCCTGTTTGACAAAGAAGCACCTAGTGCAACTTTTAATTAATCTAATTCATTCTAGAAATCTGTCTCCATTATCTTGCCTGTGTGCTTGCACTGAACTGTGGGTGTAGAGTACAAAGTTACAAAAAGACAGAAGAGAAATGTAGACGACACACGTTAGATACTCGTTCTACTTGCAATGGATGGAAATGCAGAAATGACCCGGACTAAAACTGCAAACATGTTTCATGTTATTCATTAGGCCGTTTTTTTTTTTAGTTAACAGTTGTTTCTTTATAAATAAAAAAGACATTTCCGACCTAAGTCTTGTAGCTACATAAATTGCTTCCAAATAATATTTGTATAGTAAAAACGCTCACCTTAATTTCACATGTTCTTTAGCTTACTTTTGCCGTCAACACTACAGAAACACAACTAGAAAAGTTACCACAGGTGCTGCCTGTTTTCTTTAATTACGGCTGCGAAACTTGCACATGCCTTTTGACTAATGAGAGCGAGCGGCGAAACAGCCCGTTCGCTCACCTTGAAGGCGATGTCATAGAACTCTCCGCTGTTGCTGATGGGTGGTCTGCTCGGGTAAACCAGTCCGGAGGACGGAGCAGCAGCGACGGCCAACCCTTTCCCCGTCCGCCCGCTGCTGGGAGACGCCTTCGGGCTCTTGGAGCTCCCTTTGCCCTTCACTGCCTTCTTCCTGGACATGGCTCTGATAACCTGTTCAGCTTAGTTAGAACAGGAAGACGGCGTGGAAGAATTGACGATGTGCGGCGTTGTTTCCGTGTCCAAATCACTTTTCCGTGTAGGCTATAGTTGTGGTCGACGCGCAATTTCTGCAAAAGAAGTTCACCTGTGCGTCAAAATCATGACCGTGCGTAAAGCGGACGGAGACAGACTCTGGAGACGCAGCTGTTGTCCCGTTGGTGCAGCTGACTGGGAGAGCTGGGGTCTGTGCACGCGGTAATGTGTACTCCCTCCCCGTCTCTCCGCTGCGCGGGCTGTGATGTTCGCAGCGGGTGAAAGCATGGTCATTACTGGGCTTCTACAGATAGTAATGGGGCTACCTTAAAGGGAAATATTCAAACAAATTAGTTTTTATGATGATTTGAGGCTTAGTCACAAGCAGCGGTCAGGGTTATAACTAAACCTGTTACATTTAAAGGATAAAAAGATTAATCCATGCTCATTTAATCGGTGCTGTGACCTTTCAGATCATTTCCAACACCAGAGCAGCTGGGTTATAACCCCAATACTTGGAAATGACTTGAAATGTTTTACTTGATTGCATTTTCTTTGTTGGAGAACCTTAATTCATCCCTTCAATACAAAAACAAGTATACTTGCTGATTAGACAAAATGTTAATGATTTTATTTATTTTGATTCAAACTGTGGATCTGCGTGACAGCTTGTAAGGAAAATATTTTCTACACATCAGACATCCATCTCTTGGAGAATCTGCAATCAGTCATTCAGCCAGCATCTTAACTGGTTTTGAATTGGAGCTGGACTATTTTCATCTTGCCATTTATTTGAAGCAGTGGGTGAATGTTTTGTTTTTTTGTTTAAACATTTTAATGCATTTATTGTAGCTTTCTCTATTTACCTTTCAGCTATTGGTGTGACTATTGTGATCAATACCCTTTACTGCTATTCTGCTCCATCCATTCATTCAATCATCTTCTGCCCCACTTCATCAAATTCAAGGTCAATGTTGGGCCGATCCCATCAATTGGCACACCAGAGGCAGGGTACAGTGTGTCCATTGCAGTCTCTTCTAACATCTTGCTTTTTTAGGAAACTACCATTCAAACAAAAGTTTCTATTGTTGGCTGTAGCTACTTTAAGTCAATAAGCCAAGAAAGTCCAGTTGGTTATCCAACTTATTTCTACTTTTCATTCTATGTAGCATTAGCTAATGATGAATACAGCTAAAGCCAACTTCTTAAAGGTTATTGTCAAATAGATTTTATAGATAGCTGCTAGTTTATATTTTGAATTGTTTTTGTGTAGCCTACCATAAATGTATTTTGCCACAATGACTGTCTTTGAGCTAATATTTCATCCTTTTCAGTTAGCCATTGATAACCCAGAGAAAAAATGAGTGTGGGAGCTTAATTGGAGGATGAGGAGTGGTTAGAAAAAGATAGAAAAAGTTAGAAAAAGTGAAACCAGAACCAAGGATTATGGAGCTTTCAGGGTGGAGTTAAATTATGTTTTTAAAAAAAAAATTAATTTTACATTCATTTGTTTCAGGCTGTGAAGTGCAACATTGCACATTTGGGTCCCTGCACAAATAAGGGTATTGCAGACAGGAGAAAAACTGGGACATTAGTTGTTACTGCTTTGAGAAGCGAAACAACTATGATATAAGCACAAGTTGTTTTAGGATTCATTTTTATGTGCACCCATCTATTGAACTAATAGGCTATAAAAATCAACAATAGTTGCCTGGGTGGTAAATGATGCAGACCCTCTGTGATTAAATGTTTGGTCAAGTGCTTTTTTGAAGGGCCAAAGTTTGGCGTATGGACTGTCCTCATTTTGTTATTCTGAAATTGGATGTAACCATCGAAGAAAAGATACAACTCAGTCAACTTTAAACCTGAATAAACTACACCATGCAGTGGCAATTAGTAACAGGTTGGTTCCACCTTGCAGCACTTGCTTAAGTGATAACAGGTCGTTCTTGGCAATCTTGCTTTGTCTCAATCAGTTCACCCATATTGCCTCCATGTCAGCAACATTGGGTGAATGTATTAGTATTTCAGCTTTTGTTGTACTGGATACCATTATTTCTGTTCGTCTGCCTGAGAGCAGCGGTGGCTACAAAGTACCAGCCTGAATGTGGAGTGAAGGAATAATGGATTAAATGTATGAGCGGGCTAATCTAATCTAATCCATTATTCATGATTATTATTTCTTATATTCCAAATAGGCTCACCTTTGACTTTACTAAAGAATTAAAACCATGGGCACCATTAATTTTAGGAATTTAAAGTAAACAAATAAAGACAAAAACTGGTTCATGCTGTCAAATATATGATAAAATATAACAAAATTTGAACAATGTGATGTTTACATTTGTGTAAAATCCCCTCTTCTTTTAACAATTGTCCTCCTTTTATCCCCAGTCATGATATCAAGCTGTTGCCTGATTACTTATCAAATGCTGCTCTACTTGCTTTTAAACTTTGCCAATTACCTTTCTAGCCTTTTGATGCCCTTGTTCCAACTTTTAGAGCTGCTTTGCTGCCATCAAATTCAAAATGAGCTCACATTTTTCCTTGAAATGGTGAAATGTAGCAACATTTGATAGATTGTTTAGGTTTGGTATAGTGAATAAATTAAAGGTTGATGAGATTTACTGTTCATTGCATTCAATTTTTATTTATAATTTACACTGCAGCATCCAAACTTTTCTTAAATTTGGATTGTAACAACAGCATATTAGACCTTTTTAAAACCAAAAGGCCCCTGTGTGCTTGCCAGAGATAATGGATGTTCTATTCCCTTATTGGATAAATTGATTACTTTTTCCATTTTTATTTAAGACAGTTTTACTGAATTCATTAATCGATGTTTAACCACTTTTTCCTCATTATTTCCACTGTTTTAGCAATTAAATTATTAGATTTTGTATTCATACAGTTGATCATAGTGTCAACTAGCAATTTCAAATACATTATAGGGACTTTGATTGGCAGTTTGTCAGTCACTGTTTGTCACAGAATAACTTTAAGCATTGAGGTCCACTAACCTTTACTTTTAGTGAGAAAACTTGTTCTCTTAATCTGCCATTAGGGTGCTGCTTGGCCTTGATTTATTTTGAAGAGGCCCCAGGGAAAATATTTATTAGAGAATTCCACTTATCCCTGGTGCGAGTCAACTTTATGATTTTCCCAGACAAAGTTTGCCCTTGAGCTATATGAAATGATTAAAAATCTTTTTGATAAAACAAGACAAGAAAACAAGCCCAGAAATTCAGTGACTCCTTTCAGTAGAGCTTTACAGTCGCTTTTGTATCTTTACTTTATCTAGTTGTAGTTTATTTCATCTCTCTGAACAACAACCAGTTGTATGAATGTCCTGGTGATCTAAACCCTTTTAAGCCCAACACAAGAAAAAATGAGAAGAGAAGGCCATTTTTTTAATAAAAAAACGCCAGAAGCCTTCATTTGGCCCTTTAACTAAATGTGGGGAAAAAATTAACAAAATATTTCTTTGCATATCTATACCATATGATATGTCAAAATTTTTATAGTGTAGTTTTATGCTTCATGGTGTCCATTGGGGAGCATGAAAAAAAGTTTCATATTGTCCACAAGAGAGTTTTTAGCAAAGTTTTTATCAAAAAGTGATTCAAAAGAAACAGTATCATGTATCAAATATATATTTGGCTTTATAGGGTTAAGGTTAGGGTGTTAGGGTTAGGGTGTCTCTGTCGTTTCAAACTAACAATCCAAACTGACTCCACAAAATCTGTTCAGATATTAGGTTTGTAAATACAAACATTATCCAGATGCTGTTCCTTTAACACTGCTGGATTTCCTACCACCTTTTCAGCTCAACTGGTTTAAATCCTTAACCATCAACAATACATGTCTGGAGAAAAACAGACCAAAATAAAAATGAAAGACAGTCTATTTACTTTAGCAAATGAGACCAAAGTACAGAGAAAAGTTAGTTTTTTTTTATGTGAGAAAAAGAGAAGCAGGAATTTTTGGATACCCTCATGCAGCAATAAATTCTACCTGGTGGGTATTTACTGCTCTACAATCACTCATTTTGTTCTGCAGGGGTACCCAACATCAGGGGATAACAGCTTTAGCAAGCCTCCTCTCCCTGCTGATGGGTGTCTAAGGAACACCTGTTAGCGGCTGCACAGTTTAAACACCACTAAAACCTTGGTTTACTTGCATTTGTCAGTTTGAATCACCGAGTTTGGGCTCATAATCTAAGAGCGTAAAAAAGGAAATTATTCCTAGACAGTTTGGCTCGTAAGATGAGGTCCATAGGCTACAAGTTATTTTGGTAATCTTTTTTACAGGAAAATGGTTTTCATTTTCTAAAGAATTGATTCAGTGCATTTCATAGCAGCCTTCAGAATTTTTTCTTGAGTGATGGAGTATTTAAGAACCAAGCAAGATGGAAATAACTTTGTCAAACACATCTTGACTCCTCATTAATCAAAAATATAGATATGATATGTCATACGAACAGAAACAGATCACCACATTTCAGATGGTTTGATAATCTTCACTGTGTCTGCTAAATGTGTCCATCTTATCTCAGCTAGATTAGATAACTGGTTCATAAACATCTCACATTTTTTGTCTGCCCTGTAAGTTCACTAATAAACTGTGAGATGCAAGAATGCATCATATACTAGACTAGCATGAGTAATGGTAGCAGATGCGAGTTCAGTCTGGTGTGAAACCGCCGTACAGAAGGCAACAATTATCTGGAGAACAGCACCACCAAGTGGCCCATTTCCATTACTGCGACAACTGAAAGTTTTTTTGAGTAAGCGACAGGTATTTTTCCCTTTTACAAAGAAAAGTATTTGATTTAACTTCTTTCAAATTTGGTGTTTCATTTGCTCATTCGTTATTTTTGAGAAAATTTTAGTATTTTATTACTTTATTAGATTACGTATATTAATCTAATAAAATCCAAAAACTAAGTGTTTATGACCGATACTACGAAGTGAGATAACATGTATAGATTTGAAGTTTTAAAGCACAGTTTTGCATATTGAACAATTAAAATGAGTGGATGAACCTTGATTAGTGGGGAGGGCATTGGTGCATTTTTGCTGATCTTGTCAGTAATGAATTGGATTCAATCTTCTGAGAACTAGATCTAGAACTTGTAAATCATCAGTCTGACTATTATGGGTATTTTACAATTGTGGAAATTCCTGAAACTGAGAAGCATGAATTTTTGGGAGATAGCTTTAGCCTATTAATACAAGTGTATATTGGTGGCCTGCCTGTTTTTTTTAACAAAAGTTCACCAATGGGCTGAAAATATCAAAATAAAATGCAACAACAACTGGCAAAGCTTAACGGTTTTTTTTCTTTTGTTGTTGTTTTTCATCACATCAAGGTGAATGGTAATACATTCAGTGTGAAGTTAAGTAGTTAGAAATGATTGGACAAGCCCTGATTTGTGGGCAGAGCCGCAAATAGCCCAAGCTGCACCATGAGCTAGGGTGCATGTACTGTGTGATAACAAAGTTTGAGACTAAATACTGTGTGCAGTCTGTGTTGTTCTTCAGGGTACATTCCCATTGCACTGTTAAAAGGCAATTTGCTAATTCAGAGTCTGTGAAATGTGTGGCAGGATACTAGATGAATAATCATAACTCAATTACCACCGTTATGTTAGTCTTTAAATGATTTGCCTTCATTTTCTACCCAGTCTCATGCTGGTTAACACTCTGGAACACTTTGTTGATATGTATCATGCAGGTGGGGAGATTTTCTTGTTCATCAATTCCATTACAGTGGTGTTGAACAGTGTCCAAGCAAAAAGGTGAGCATTCTCTGCCTACTGGCTACTATACGCAGAAAATGCGCAAAATGCACGGAACACGCTACCCCAAGTCTCCCCACATCTCCGGCTGCATGATAATATCAAAAAAGTGTTCCAGAGTGTTAATCAGGATAAGGGAGAAAAGAAAACGAAGGCATATCATTGTGAGGGTAAAGTATTCTTGTAAGCATTCTGCCATAGAAGAAAAGTTTAACCATCATATCTTTCATATTTGTCCTTTTACTCAAAGTCTGCATCTGGTAGATGTGTATCAAGTCTGGGGTAAATCCAAATAAAATGTATGATTAAGTTCTTAAACTGGTGGCAGTAATCATTTTTTATCACAGTACAATAGTTAGTGGTGGACAGATCAAACCAAATATTTCTTCTAGCATGTACATCACTGTCAACTAATAATTCCATTTCACTGCCTCTATATTGTGGGGGGTCGCTGCAACGAAGCAACAAGGATATCTGTATCTGTCTTAAGCACCTCTACATCGCAGCAAAGAGCAGTCGCACATTGCTCCTCCCCCTCTTGTGTTTTGATGTTTTAGCCTCATGTGACTCAGCTGTGTGGATGAATAAGTAAGCTCTTTGCGTACTCACTAGCACACACTGCCAGCTGGTAAGGAGTCTGGACCAACATGTCAGGCGACTGTGATTAGTTGTCTGATACTGTACATCAGAAAGGTTATCCTGTGGCCATTCTCTAAGTGTAAGAATTGAAACTGTCAGAATCTTTGTAAACAAGGATGAGTGAAATGGTTCTATCCTCCAGAGAGTAGTCAAAATATTACATTTTCATAAGAGGAACAGAAAAAGTCAGAGCTATGCAAGAGCTAGACTTGCCTTTCGGTCTGAACGCAGGGATTGCCCCTCTTCTAATGGAACACTGACAAAGGGAGGTAGAAGTTACAGGAAAGGCACTTTCTAACATTACTAAGGGTAGCTTTAATTCTACATGTGTAACCTAAAGCTTTCTTTAAAAACCAGCCTAATAAAATATTAGATTCAACATCAGATACAATGTCCCTTTGATGCTTTAGAAAAGCCACAACCAACCACGCAGCACCGCTTAAACCTACAATTTATTTTACTGGACTACCCATCCCTGCACTGGTTTTACCTTTACAACCCCTGCACCAGTAGGCTGGAATACTGTCATTCAAATATACAAAACATGGCAGTTACTTTCATCTATAACTTCTCACATCCCCCAAAAAGATTGAGAACCGCACCTAAACAAAAAGTTCAGAAATGAGTGATATGACTTTTTGTATTTCTGTCTCCTAAAGTTTTTAAATGAGTAAACGCATGTTAAAGTAGTAGAGCAGGTGATTGGAGAAGCAATGATTTTTGGGCAGAGCAATAAAGTGCCCAAGTTGCACCATGACTGAGGATACATGTATGATTAATAATATATTTTATAATAAACTACTTTCAGGCTAATAAGGAAAACTATAATAAATATTATCCATTTGTAAAATGGACCTTATAATTGAATAGAAATCCTAGAAAGGGTTAACATATCAAGCAAATAATAAACAGAAAGTAAAAAAGAAACAATTCATTTTTTGTGTGTGACTTTCAAAAGAAAAATATAGAAATTTTGAGCTGTACTTATTGTGTATTGAACAAATACAACTCTGAAAAACTGTAAATCACAATGTTTGCATAACGCTGAGATATGAACATTTAGTTTGATCTGGGGCCTGTTCCAGAAAGCAGGTTATGTATGAAGCTCTGGGTTTTCTGATGCAAAAAAAATCTTACCCCCGAGTATGTTACCACGCTGAGAGACTCTGTGAAGTAACCTACTCACTAGCAGGTTCATTGAAAAGGAACCTGGAGTTCCTACCTGTCTTCTCCCACCTGAAGACATGGGGTGTTCATAATAACACAAATTCAGAGTTTTAGAAGCTAAATGAACACAATCATTTATTTAAGGGGAGAACTTTGTACAGCTCAGACAGATGTGTTGTTATTTCCTGATCAATATATCAGTAAATGGCACCATTTTGCACTCAACTTTTTTCAGCTTCATGATGTAGATTTATGATGTAGATTTGTAGTTTGCATTGTGCGACTTCAAACTTCCTTGTAGATGAAACCTTTCTTTATAGCGTCAGTAATACAAAAGATTTTAGAGACAATAAGGAAAGTCCTCACATGTCTGAAATCACAATTCCATAAATGTGTTAGAGATTTACTATCAGTCTCCTCACCACCCTCTTCCTCTTCACATTAACTATATTTTCCCAGCAAAATGCCTTCCAAATCCTGGCGCTGGTTCCCTGAACATCACATGTGTTAAACCAGTCCTCTTCAGTTTATGGTATTTTACTCTTTTTTGCCCATCTGTCCTATATATGCAGTGCACAATGTCCTCTGTTCTTTACTAGACCCTGATATAGAAATGAAGTCACTCTCCCAGTTTTGTTTTTATATGTATTACACAATGTTGCAGTCACTTTATTCAGCTCCAGAGGTAGATCTGGTTTTAACTTCTTTCTCAAAGAAATCTAGAACTTGGAAATAGCTAAATGGTTTGAAATCCTCCTGAAAAGTGCGTGCATGATTATAAAGTTTCACAACAGCAAGGGGTTTGATCAAGGCTGTAAAAAACACACTGGTGTACACAATATAGACATGATATTAAATGCTTCCAGTGGTATCATGGACGTTTATCCAACTGTTGGTCCATGTGACCAGTTATCCGAATATCTGGATGTGTATTTGTGACCAACTCCCATTCTCTGTGACTATTTCATGCTGGTATTTACCATTAATCCTTCTGAATTATTATGAACATGCTAACACCAGTTTGCCTAAGTGGAAATCTACTGCTGCTAAGACTTCAGCATCCGGTCTTCAGCTATTTTAGGAAAGACCTCAGATGTTTGAGCACAGCAGTAGGCATTTATTCATTCACATAGCTAATCCACAGGAACAGTTCTAGTTACAGTGTTTCTTTTTGGTCTCCTGAATCATGATTGAGTTTTTAATATTCATTTCATACATCTAACATTACTATTTTGTTGGGTAATTTTTCCAGAAAGATATGCTTCTCTTTACCTTTGGAAAAATAGACCTTACTTGTATTCAGTCATTCGTCTAAAAAATCACTAATTAAGTTGATCAAATCCGCCAAAAAAGTAAAAGAAGATTTTGCTTTATAAAGAAGGGGAAAAAAGTATCTACATGGAAAAAATAAATCATTCTTTAATTTTCTTTGCTTCCTGCTTTGCTGATCCAAAGACACTACAGTGTCCAGTTTCAGGTTGAGCTCATGTCAAAAATATTCTGTCAGAACTGACAAATGTTGAGATTTATTAGGAAAATGTAAGAATTAGCAGGACAAATACAAGTAATCACTGTGAAACACCATTATGGTTCAACCCTCTTTAATTTAAGGTTTCATGAAGGAGTTCTTCATCAAACGTGATGGTGTCCATGGTGACTGTAACAACAAGAAACCTTTTTCAGACAACTGTTTTCCTCTTGATGGTGTAGTCTGAGCTCATGGCAGACTTCGTGGCATTAGCTCCTGCTTGCTGGAATGTGTGGATGAGGCCAGTTCCTGGACTGGAAGTAGCCTCGTATTGATTCCAGGTCCACAGAAGGGAAGTATGGCCCGATCCGTTTTCTGAGCCACCACTTGCCTTTTGCTGCGCTAGCGCTTCCTGGCTGGCTGAACTTGTATATGAAATGTTCTCCTCTGACCCATCTGAGATAAAGACACAGAAAACAAGCAAACCAATGTGAATCTTTCTTTCAAAAATCCGACATCACTATGGTCCTGAAGACAAAAAGATTTCCCATACTAAGATAAAACATCTCAAAAGCTGTATTCAGCTGTTAGAAATAAACTTTTAACTTACGGAAAATTACTATTTATTTTAAAACTAAAAAAATAAAAATGCTAAGAATCAGTCGTTCCAAATATCGATTGTAATGCATTTGCAACCCTGTTATAAGGATGTTTGTCTGAAATTGGGCAGAGTCTAAACATTCCTCTCCTACAAGAGTTTTAATGACGCTTTTGTTTTTCTCCTCATTTCCCGTGAAGAGCGTTTAACTAAATGACCTTAAATGTTTTACTTCTATCTCATTTACACATTAAAAAGAAAAAAGGAGGTGAATTTATTTCAGCATTACTTTTTTTCAACACATGGATGATAAAATGGTAAAGTTGTAGACATTTTCTTCCATTTGATGTTGTTTGTGTCACATTTTTACATATTTTTTCTTTTTTATGTTCCACAGAAGTTTGTAAACTGGATTGAAAAATATTTTTATGGATTAGATTTGATGGCATTTATTATGAATAAAAGGAAACTGCCACAGTGTATGTGTAGAAACTATTAAAACTTTTTTTAATGCATGATCTCTTTGCTCCACCGGGGGGAGGTGTAGGCAGCTAATGACTGCAGGTCAGCATCGCTGCATCTTTACTGGATACCTTCATCCTAATGAGATAACTTCAGATAATATAGAGGTATGAAGGACATTTTAAAACTTCACAGCATAAGATCCGTGTGATCTTTGTTTACCTGGGTGGGTCTCTGCCTTGGAAGGGGTTATGGTCGAGCAGTGAGAGGACGGTGCTGTCATTGGACAGCAGACGTCCTGCTATGTGGATCACCCACTCATTCTGCTCGTAGGTCTGAATGAAGACATTGAGACAATTAAGAAAAAGCAAGGAGAAATTGAGAATGCTACAATTAAATCAGAGCTAAATCAGCCTGTTTAGAGACTAAAAGGGACAGCATGTCACCTGGAAAGCAGCAAACCACATGAGCCAGTCCAGCCGGTAGTGATATGGCGATATGAGGCAGGGTCGCCGGTACACGTCTCCTGGCTTACAAAGGAACTGGTACTCCTCCCAGACTGCCTTGGGGTCTTTGGGATCCTTGCTGAGAGTGCCCTGGAAAATCACCTCGGTACGCTCCTTCGTGATGCTGCTCAGAGAGAAAAGCAATGAGGGCAAGGCAGAAAACCAGAGGAAACGCTTATAGTTACATGACTGTCCAGAAATGTTTGGACACAGATATCTATTTTTTATTATAGCAGCTTACCAAAACATGATCACAATACACGCCTTATTAAATATGGCTTAAAGAACTCAATGTGATCGGACAGATCAAGGCTGTGCTGTAATTTCTGCAACTATAAAGTAGATAAAAGGCTTGAAGACTGATGTGTGACAAAAAAACACATAAATGAGCTGAAACTGATCCTCCTGAATAACCTGGGTCACAGGTTTTAAGTCTAATTTTAAACACTGCAGACTGTAGAGTGGTCAAATGTCTGAATGAATATCCAAATAATTTAAATTCTTAAGTTTAAAGGAATGTGAAGTATGTTCACATGTCCAATAATCTGCATTAACTTTTACTTACTAAAGGCAAATCTCCCCATAGAGCTAGCCTGGCTACCGCGACTAAAATTCGCAAGCTCCATATAGTCTGGCCAGTCATGCAAGCATACACGTCAATGTTTAGTAAAAATGCTATTGTTCCACTTGTTTGCAGCATAACAATAGCTAAGAACTGCTTCTCTAAACATATCTCATATCTCTGCCATCTGGTGGCTAATTTAAGTTTAACATAACAGTGAAAAATTAAGCTACTTGAATTTTCTATTAAAATTCATTGTTTCCAACTGGCTTATTGTGTGAGATATCTATTTTCTAAATGTAAATACCCTAACACAGAGAGAGAAAGGGAATGTTTCCAACCTGGATTTAAAAGTTTCTACATTTGGTTAATCATGATCTAATGTTCCACTTGTTTGCAGCATAATTCAATTCAATTCAGTTCAACTTTATTTGTATAGCGCCAATTCATAACAAAGTCATCTCAAGGCGCTTCACTGACAATCAGTCCAAGTAATCTGATTGTCATACATTCATATATACATATATACTAGCCAATTGAAAACAAATAGCCGATGAGAGGAAACCAACAGACTGATTTGATATGAACAATAGATATGCATCTAGATTTATTTACAGAAATGACCGGAGGCCGGTTTGAGTCGGCCTTTCCTGCATTAATTGGGGATTGTTGGTGATAAAACACTTCAGTCATGCCCAGAAAACATCTGGCAGAACTTTAAAGCCGAACTGTTTGTGTAAAAGATTCATTGTTTGTCTGTTTCTGATTTGAGGTTTGCAACTGAAAATAGCACTAGAGGAAACTGCGAAAGAGCAAAAAATCTTTCAATTTGAATGATTGTTCAGATCCAGATTGTGAGATTAAAATTAGATTTTTTGCTCAGCCTTATTTTCTTAAAACATTCTTAAATAACTCAGAACTTCTTCCT
Organism: Craterocephalus amniculus; assembly: GCA_036024015.1. Lineage (NCBI taxonomy): Eukaryota > Metazoa > Chordata > Actinopteri > Atheriniformes > Atherinidae > Craterocephalus > Craterocephalus amniculus. Next base: position 13,518 of record JAVQJG010034992.1, read on the forward strand.
TCTCCTCTGACTCAGACATGTGTCAGCTGGTGTTTGCTTTCTGTGGATTAGATGGGGTTTATGCTCAGATCTGGGTGTTTTCTGGCTGTGATGTTCAGATGAATGACAGCAGCGGCGGGATCGGGATGAAACGGCTGCATCGGTGTCAGCGTGCAGCTCATTAGGGTGACGAGCTCCCATTAGTGGTTAAACGGCTGCAGATTCCATCATCAGCGAGGAGCTCATCAAGCTTCGGTGAGACATCGCCACACGGAGCTCGCTGAGTCTGCAAGCTTCCAGAAACTCACAGAGAACATCTGTGAGTTGGTTTCTGAGCATGTTCGCTGTCTGACAACAGCAGTTTTTCCTCCCGAAGCCTTTCAGGCTGAGGTTGTTTCCAGTGTTTAATATCGGGTAACCTCAGCTTCACGTTTGCTCTGCGGAGCCTCAGATTATCTGCGGCTGATGGATGGAACGTGTGCACGATTGATTTCTGTTACATCAACACTCGTGACTTTCCTCTGTAAACACTGAAGGATTCTTCCCTTTATCCTCATGCAAACTCACACTGTAGTGATTAAAACGAGGATTATTCAGGGTAATATTTGCTTACAATCTGACTGTTTCACTCTGTTAAAAATATTCATCATCCTCCATTCATTGATGTCAGGCTGGACGTGTGTTTTACTCGACACTGAACACATTACCTCCAATTTATTAGAGATGTAATTAATCACATCTATTAAAGGCAAGACATTGTGTCATCGTAATCCAATTCAAACAAAATTATCCGATTTATTTATTTATTTAATTTTTAGCTCTTTCGCAGTTTCATCTAGTGCCATTTTCAGTTGCAAATCTCGAGCAGAAACGTACAAACAATGAATCTTTTACACAAACAGTTCAGATTTAAACTAAATATTTTACAAAAAAATCAAATAATATCAGCATTCTTGCATTTAAATTGTTTCTCATTAAAATTAAAAGCAGGTATCAGCTGTGCTGATATTTCGGTATCGATCTGCTTGCGACTACTTCCTAGTTTTTGTCATTAAAAATGCAAAAAGACTGGTCCCGCACCGGATGGAGACGAGGCTGTAAAGTCCATATTATTGGCTGTTGGCACGTGGAGCTTGAATATTTTGTGCAGGTTAATCTTAATGATGAAGTTAAATTGAAAATGGATAAATAAATAAAATGGATATAAAAATTTTAAATTTTTTGTACAACAGAAGCTCCATTGTGAAACCTGCAATCATCGATGGCTTATAACCAGAAGAAGTTAGATGCTGGACATCCTCATCATCCCAGTGATCATAGCTAAAGGTTTGCTTTCCATTTGAGGATATTTAAAGAGTGGTTTCTGTATTTCAGGTTTTCTAACTAAATGCAAACATATTTTATTCTCTGCTCGACTCTGAATGAAGATGAGCGTCTAACTTGGTTTTCTTTGTGAGTTTGTAGACTCCAACATGCAGCTTATCGCGTACAATGTTGACTGATTTGCATGAGTTGAGGTCTCCTGGGTCAGAGTTTGTTTTTTTTTTTATCCTAGTGTTTCCATTTCACCAAGAATTGTGCAAAACCTAAATATGGCGTTAAAAACACATGATGTGAAATGTTTTGTGTTTCCTTCCTTTTTAAGGTGGAGGATTATTGAGCTTATCAGCATTCAATGTAAACATGAGAAAATTGCAATTTTACTTTGATATTTTATTTTGTGAAAACTGTCATGGAAATGCAGCATCTCAGGTGCAGGAACCGGTGCTCTGTTTTAAGCCTCCGCAGGTTAAAGGAGGATCTGAGAACGTACACCGTTAGCATGTTAGCGTGCAGCTTCATCACCGCTGTGCAGAAGATTCAGAGGCTGCAGACTTCATGGCGGTTTAGGACGCCTCTCTTCTTCTTCTGCTTCTTATTTAAGTGTTTTTTCCTGGAAGATTGTTTGATGGTCTCTGTTTGGCGTTTGTGAAAAGAGCTCAGATTCATTTCCGTTTATCAGTAAAAGCCTCTCTGAACGTGTCTAACGTTCCTCAGCACTGCATCAGTTTCCTTTGCAACATAAATTAAAGCACTTTTATCGGTTCTCCAATTTAAAAAAAACCCGTAATATTGATCTGGTTGGAGGAGAAAGTCTAAAAGCCTCTGCTCGTATTATTAATACCTAAATAATTTATTGAGCAGTGCAGCTGGAAACTGAAGGGGTCACTTAAAAAAAAACAAAAAAAAAAAAAAACTCTCTGGCTTTATTTTTTAATAAAGGTTTAAAATGTCTGTTTCTGTTCAAGCTATGGAAGATAAATTCTCTGCGTGGATGTACAGGATGAAATTCAGTGTAAATAATCTGAAGCTGACAAACTAATCCAGCTCTAGAGGTGTTCACTGCCAGCTAATAAAATGGGATTTTTCATGAATTGGATCCGAATGCCAGCAGTCTGTGACCTCGGGCTTGATGTTGGGAGACTGTTTATGTTTACCAGTTGTGGACTCCGTTCATGGCCGGCTAATAGCCTGTGTGGTTGTGGTCAATTAGCGTAATGACATTCCTCTTCCATAAATGCTGCCCCATCGGGAGTCGCTCAGCTATGAAGCATCCGGACTCCATTAACCAGAAACGTAGTCGCATATTGAGTTCACGCTGGGAAATTACAAAGTTTAGCTTCTGTTTAGATGTTTTAATTAAATTTTAGGCTTTCGTGGTTGGGGAAGTGTTTTAGCCGGTAACCGGATCCCAGTTTGCTGCCCAGATGGATGCAAAGTTGTTTTTGGATGATGCCTTAATGTTGTTGGAGGTTCATCATATGAATCATGTTTGGAGGGACAGTTTTGATGATTTATGGGATTATTTGTAATTATTTTTTGGAATTACTCACCAGCAGACTGGCTTATAAAACTTAGGCAAAGCAGGTTTATCTCTACATCACAGTTCACGGACAAGACCATTCAAAGTGCTTTACATAAACCACTAAAACCATTACAGATGGTGCAAAGTAACATTAAAAAGCATCAAGTAATCACAATGAAATCATAGATAAAAACAAAAGTTAGAAAAGTTAAAGCTACCCTGTGGATTTCCAGCATAAGCGTATGACAGTAATCCAGTTTACTGGAGATAAATGCATAGACAAGTTTTCTACTGATCTTAATGTGAGATAATGCTGATGTTTCTGATGTTGTTAATAAATACTAAGTATATTTATATTTGTGTTCAGATGCTACCTTTTTTTCGAACAAGGCTAAATGTTTGGCAAGCTGATGCCTTAACTCGCGTGACAAGATTTATTCATTCCATTTATTATTCCATTATTTATTCATTTCAGTTGTTGGATCCAAAGTGAGTATCGGCCGATAGATTTGAGATTTCGGATTGAATCTGAATAAACTGGATCAGTGCATTGTTAGTTGGCTGAGTCCAAATGTTTTTCTGATGCTGACCCTCTTTGCTACCAAACAGAATAAATCTGTTTCGTAGGAAATTCTCTCATCCATATGCTTATTTGCTCCAGATTCTGATGCAGTGCGTCTATCGGCTGCAGTTGTCATCGTGATAAAGACACAAAGTTGTGTATGGTCTGATAATAATATTAAAGTTCTCAAAAATATTACTTAAAGGGAGCAGATACAAGTTGAAAAGAAGGGCTCCACGGACTGACCCCTGGGGGACTCCAAGTTGTTGCCAATTGATCTGAGACAGATATTGTCGCACCTTGTTATGTTATTATTTTGATTTGGGTTTTTTTTCCAAATTTTTCCTTTTCTTGTCAAATTTTAATTTTAAATTTTTTTTATTTTTCTAAATTTAAAAACAAGCTTCTTTAAACATATCGTTGCTGAATAAATCTTAAACTTTCATGTGATGCATGCAAGTTGAATGGATTATAGGTTTTGGCGTCATTCCATTTTTATTTCTCATGGTTGGGGGTCAAAAAAGCAAATAACAAAAATTGGCAGATCAAAGAAATCAAATCAGCACTTTAGAAATGTTAAGAGAATGGAATCTGGAGGAAAGCATGTCATCCCAGCCTCCCGCTCATCCAGACGGTCATTCTTCATCTCATCTTTTAATCCTGAGTTTCGGTTTATTTCTCCTTCCTGAGAGGATGAAGGTGGTCGGCCAGATGTTTCTGCTCCGCTGGGATTCCTCCTCCGTGTCCTGGCGAGAGGACGGGATGTGTCCGGCTGTCAAAAAGCACTTACTGCTGCAGAAAAGCGGCCTCCATAGAGACGGATCAGAGGCTGTTGGTGACATAACCAAGCCCTCGGGTGTTTTTTAGCGTGTTAACGCAGCAGGACGACCCTGCAGACGATGAGGAGGTGGACTTTACATTTTGCCCTTGCTGCCTGTTCCTCGATTCGGGGCCTCCAGGCTAAAATTCAGGCAGTAAATGATCTGTAAGGACCCTTAATCAGGTCAGGATGTTGTGGTTTATCAGAGTAAACAGCTGGATGTGACGGAGGTCCATTACCGTGCTGCAGATGCTGAGTGGTCGGATTACGATCCCATAACCGTCGTATCTCTGATGTTCGTGTGTGTGCTGCAGCTAAATATTCTTTTTTTTTTTTTTTTTTTTTTTTTGTTTTTAAGCTAAATATTATAATAAGTCTATTTAATACCAGATTGCGACAAAAAACTGAGGAAATATTGACA
>JAVQJG010035008.1:0-12500 GCA_036024015.1 Craterocephalus amniculus
GTGTCAAAATTGTTTCTTCCGTTTAGCCGTTGCACCGGCTGGAAAGTCTGCATCGATGCAGGCTCGCTATCTGAGGGCTGAACAGTCCACTCGCCCTACACCCTTCGCGGTTTGAGACAGCCCTTAATATGGCGGAGCCTCCACGCGAACGCGCAAACGGAGGGTTAGTGCGTAGGGGTAGTGTGTAGGGGGCTGTTTGGGATTTGGCCATAAGTTCAGGAAGAAGTGGAGGACTTCCTGTATTGGTGCACAGAGCCAATTAACTCGCTTGTAAAAATGGTGCAAGAAGTCAGATCCATGATGTGTGTGTCAATGGTGTGTTCCAGTTGTCTCGGAATTCCAAGCGGAAGTCGGTTGGTGATGTCATTCCGAGGTAAACCGCGTTCCAGTTGCACAAACTCTGAAAAAGTGGATCACTCCAGCAAAGCTGTGTGTGTTGTTGCTCTTTCAGAGTACAAAGAGCTACTTCTGTACTGCTTTCAGTCACGTTACCCGTCATGTGGAAGACAGTGAATGCGTGTTCGTACGATTATACCACACTTAGAGCCGAAAATCATAAAATAAATGTAAAATAATTTAAAGTAACCTGTCAATTTTGCCAGGAACACTTGATAAACTACCATATTTATGCAACACTTCACATTTTCAAAAATGCTTTAACCAGCTAGTGTTACCATACTTTATGGTGCTGTTTACATTTAAAAAGTAAAAGAAACCGAAAATGTAAGGCGCTGTAATCATGAAATTTGATATCTCGGGGTCCTCTGCGATTTACGAGCTTGCAGCTCGGAAAAATGAGTTCACAACGTCACTTACGGCCAAATTACCTCTGAAAAATGAGTTCTTAGGACAACTGGAAGGCACCATATCTTTTCAGCTGGCTGGTCAGCATACAGCAGCATAGCTGTCTGTCATGGAGATGAAGCTTCAAAAGCCAGTCTTGGAACACTGTTTTTCAAAACAGTGTGGTACATTTAACTAGTCTAGACACGACATTTCAGACTGTGGGACTAATGGAATGAATTGATGAGAGCATTCCAGGCACTTGCATTGATGATACTTATTAAAACATATTTGAGTGTGATGATCTCTTAACACCCACTTCCGCCTGGCCTTAAATAACATTTCCATTAAGGGTTCTCAGTGGGTTCCTATACCCTTATCTTACAGAGGACTGTTGGTAGTCCACCCTAAAATGCATTTTTTGAGATGTAAGCAACATAATATTACTTACTTGCAACAAAAAACACCAATACAGATACTAAAATGGGTAGTGGAAGTTACAGGGAAAGCAGGAGGTGTAATTAGGCCCAACCTCAATTGTCACCCTTAGTCCTTCCTCTCTGTTTTGCAAGTTCATGAGAGATGAAGGGGTGTCTCAATTGTCTTTCAGAGCAAGGGAAGGGAAGGGATTAAAACCTTTTTTTAGGGGAGGGAATATATACACACAGTACCAAGCTCTACTTGATAAAGTAAATTTGCTCGGCACAAAACAGCAGCTAGACAATCATTCTGCTCGCTACAATGTTGGTCAAGACAGGTTAATTTCAGAATTAAAAGTATGTCGTAATTTGCGTTAACATTATATTGTATACATTATAACAATATGCGTAATTTCTATTTTTGTGGTTATAAAGCTTTGAGTTAGGTCCTTGTTTCTGTTGTTTTGAGAGCTCTGTCTGATACGCGTATCTTGTAAACAGCGAGCCACGAGCCCACCAGCCACCTGATATGGTTCAGGTTAGATTGAGAGAGGGGTGTCTCAATTCATTGGGCTGAAAACATGAACCTTTGCCTTCAGACTCTGTTTAAAGGCAAAGGTGTAGGCTAAGGCTAGGGGGTAGGGCTAAGGGGGAGAATTGATATTGGGTCTAAAACTTTTTTCTTAACTTGTGTGCTGTAATTTTTGCTGTTCACGTGGTGAAATCTTAAAGGCATCAGCATCTTAAAGTTTTTGTGGACTTTTTTCACCGGACGTCGTTCAACATCGTTGTAGCCGCAGGGAATGTAAACCTCCGGCTACATGATGAATATCAAGAAAGTGTTCCAAAGTCTCAATCAGCATGAGGGTGAGTAAACAAATGAAGGCACTTCATTCTGAGGCCGGAGTATCCCTTTAACCGCTGGATCTTGGGGGTTGAGAGTCAAATCTTAATCTGGTGTCTTAGGCCAATCAGATTCGGGTAGTCACATTGGGCCTGAAATCCAGGTCACAGATTTCAAGAAGGTGGGGACAGAAACCCCACTTGATGCACAGTCAGCAGAATTCAGGCCACTGTTCACGTCTCCACTGAGAAACACTGGAAGCAGATCGAATAGTGGTGACTCGATATACCAATATAGTTGCAATATAGTTGTATACCAATATACTATATATCAATATAGATGTCTCATTCCGTATGTATTTCAGCACTGGCATAAGATGTTTTTTTTTCAGACCTTCAGGAATAATCTCATCCCATCCAAGCTTCAAGCGGCAGAGCTCCTGCAAGATCTTTTTAGCAGCAAGAATGACCAGGGCCAGCATTCCAAGAGGGTCATAAATGGAACTAACCATTGATAAAATCCCACGCTTGGTAAATGACTTGTCTTGGAGCTGAATCTTGAACTTAAAAGAGTCTCTCTCAATGCACCACTGTACAACTAGCACTCTTTCAACAGGCAAGATGTCTTGGTCAAAATCTTGATCTTTGACCTCCTCGTCTCAGTACTTCTCGGCTATGGTGAGAATCAATGCTCCGTTAATGCTGATCTACTTGTTCAACTTAAAGCCTCCTCTGGTGCAGAGATGTATAAGCCATGATGCCCAGATGGCTTACATTGGTCAGCTTCTCTCATCCAATCACTTAGCTTCACTTCATCTGGAACTTGCATCAAAAATACACATAATAAACTGGGTGATGCAATTGTCGGCAGACATGCAGTTCTGACTGACCACTGTATGTAGGTGTGAACTGTAATCAGCATCATTTTTTCTCTCCCTGCATGTACCTTGCCGTGCACGCACAACTGCTGTGACTAACTGCAGGTGTAAATAACCCTCCTCCATTTTGAGGCGGGCCAAAGGAGGTGGGACTTCTCGGCTGCAGTGCCAGTATGTGGTATCTGTTTGTGGTTTGGCCTCACCCTGATATTTTTTGGGGGCCCTTTTGAGAATTGAGGCCCTACACACAGTGTGTGATGTACATGGTGGGAATGGTGGGCTGCCGGAGAATAACTGCCAGCAATAAAGTTTGTAAAAAGATTGAAGAAAGTGCTTGGGATATTGTGAGATGTACGTTTGCTTCAGATAAAACTCTTCAAAAGATCGTGATGGTGTTTCAGATATACTGTTTCAGGAAGCCCAGAGGAAGGGGAAGAGACCATTGATGAAGAAAGGCTACACTGATCAACAACATCATGTGGATCCTAACTGAACAACTTATATCATTACACTGGTCAATTACAGGTACCATGACATAGTTTTTAGAGAGTTTTATGAATGTGAAAATACTTCAAGGGTTGTTGTAATAAATGCTAATATAAAAGTTTGATAAGGATATCAGATTCTCATTTTATTTGCATACAGTTTCTAGTGACTGTTATCTTTTATTTAAAGACTAGGTGATTAAAGACAAATGTGAAATGTAAGTATATTATTTTGGAACAAAAGAGCGTTTTTTACAAAAGTCATTCAGTGGATACAGACACTAAATTCTTCAGTTACAGGACTTTTAGGTGGTGTTACGATCCTGTTCAACAGGTTTCCCTGTTCAATGGGCATAAAGCCTGCTAACCACACAATGGTCATTGGCTAAGTATGGTGATTAAACTGAGTCTGATGATCTTAACTATATTTTGATATCTGTAGCTATATGCTCATTACAGAAGGACATATAACAAACACCTTTATTCATCATTGAGCAAGATGCTGTAGGGATGGAAACTGACATGTCCTACTGAACAAATTACAGTTTGGGTGACTTTAATTTGGTCCCCAACTTCAACATAGATCAAATTCCGTCAGGAGGACAAATTCAATTGTATAAGGGTGTCAAAGAAATCTATCAGTAAAGGATAATAAATTGATGTTGGAGAATGAGAAAGCCCATTACCAAACAATACACATGGTATAATTCAGCTAACAATGGACAATGCTAACGATTGGACTTTTGGTTGATCTCTACCGCTTAGGTAAACAGAGTCTGCAAATGTCATCACCTTAACTGACCTATGGGTTGTATCAATATCTGTTAAACTGTAAACCCAAAGAGTAAAACTAACTAAATTATTAAAGGAAAGGTAACTAAAAAGCTGTTTTTTAGTTTTCTCAATGACTAATGCATTTTGATTTAAAGTAGATCAATATAATTGTGTTCATGGCTGTCAGTAAAACATATATTTTGAGTAAACTGAAGAACACTGCATCATGTATGTATGTATATAAATGTGTGCTGTGAGAGGGCAGATGCATGGTGGTGTGGTGGTTAGCACTGCTGCTTTATAGTAAGAAGGTCACCAGATTGATTCCAGGGCAGAGATTTTTACCAGTGTATGCAGCCTTAGTCAAAGTCATAGAATTAGTTTTTACAACTTAAAATCTTTGGTAAAATATGAAATAATTTGAGTAAGTTGAAGGTATATCTTTTAGGTTTAATAGAACTCATAAAATGGATTTATGGAACTCAAACAAATTGACGTAATCAGTTACAACAAACATTTTGACTATTTTCAATTTGTTTGGGTTTACAGTGCATGGGCTTGAGCCTCTGCCTAACTCTTTATGAAAGTACAGTATTCACAGTAGCCTTCTTGACAATGAGAAGTTTTACAATGAAGCCAAAAACTTTTTAAATGAAAATAATCAATTAGAAATGTCAACCTTGAGTAAAAGGGAGTGACTTAGATAAAGTAGTTGCCATTCGAACAAGTAAATATATCTAAAGTTAAAAGACAAAAGACTTTATTAAGAACACGAATAGATTATGGAAAAAAAACAGGCATGAAACAGATCTTTAAAAAGGGCCATTATGCTTGATGAAATAGATGGATGTGGAGATGGGCAGACAGACATGCAACATGGTTTCATCTGTGTCCTGCATCAGTGATGCACATACTTGTCGCTTTTTCTGGGTCCTTGCACATGTGCCACTCAAGGTGATGGAGTAATACCACAAGAAACCAGAAGAAGAAGAAGAAGATGGACAAAAATTAAGACGAAGGCGAGAACTGTAGGTTTCTTCTTGATGTCCCAAAGTAAGCACATGTAAGATTGGTTCTTTAAGGTATGTTCGGGGATGACTGCTGCTCTAAAGTAACTGTGAAATACTTTTTTTTTCTGTTTACATTTCTTCATTCAAGCCGCATCTGAAGACAAATGAAAATGATTAACGAAAAGATATTAAAAAATTCTGCAAATGGTGGAAATTATCAAAATAACTGATGAACTTACTTTTTTATTATTTAAAAAGTCATTTGTTTATAATTCAAAAATTACATGTGATTTAATTGAAGAAAGTTTTAACAGAAAAGTCAATGAACATGTGGCTGTGAATGTGGCTGACATGGATAATTTGAAGCCAGCCAGCAGCTGAAATTACTAATATTGATATTATGAAACTTGTTGGCAGCACAACACTGCTTTCATACCAACAACTTCTAGAGTCAGACTCTGAACAGCAAATAAGTGTTCAAACATTCATTGATGTTAACAGTAACACAGAAAGTCCATGTTATGTGTATTAATGTGTATTCGTGGCCACATAACATCACACATGCGCATCTAAGAAGTACAATATGCTAAAAATATACTAAATGATGTTGTTTTGTGTAAATTATGGACGCTACCAACTCAGGACACTTGGATTACATAGGACGTGCAATAGAAAATGAAGGCCCATCATTCTGATGGAAATATGACTCCAAACTGCCCCATAGGCATTGGCCAGGTCCAGCCAGACCACCTCCAGATCTGCTTTGCTCCCACTTGCATCTCTGAGGAGCTGTATGACCTAAATTACGATTTCCAGTTGAAAATGTGAATTTGCACAAAATTATTACAGCAGCTGTTCTTTCATTGATCGTTTCTTTCATGAAAAAGTTACTTGGGCCTTTGTGTGTTTGTGAGTGTGTGTGTGTGTGTTCGTGTGTAGGTGTGTGTGTGTGTGTGTGTGTGTGTGCGTGTGTGTGTGTGTGTATGCATGTTTGTGTGTCTGGTGTGTTTATTAGTTGTTTTACCAAATTGCAACATTGTAACTAAGAAAAAAACGATGAAATGACTGTATGATGTTTATAACAGAAACTATGCCACAGCATGAAATTATCTGAACATTTCTACATGGCATCAAAGAAGACAAAAGGACCAATGTGGGAACCCCAGTAATCTGATTTGGATTTAATCAGAAAAATTGGGATAAATATGATTTGACTGATTCATTAATTTATTTCTGCCTGGGAATTCTGGCAGAATTATAATTTCTCAGATTTCCAGCATAGTTCCTTTGCAGTGAGACTGAAGAACAGGCTTAAAGGATCTTTTCTGCAGTTACAAGTTTTGATCACAAGAGGGTAGAATTTCTCTATCACACAAAAATTTACACACATTTAGATACTGTATGAAAGAGATGAAATTCTTCAAGAATGATTGGAAACCATGCAGAGGGCAGGAAGAGTCTACACCTGTGGTGAAAGTGACCTCCTGCCTCACCAGACATGGAGCTACTGAACAACCTGTACAGGCAGAGGACAGAACTGTGTGACGTCTGAGGTAACAAATCTGCTTGGAAAATATTATTGTTAATGAGGTGTCGGTGTTTAAATTTATCGCTTCATATACGTGTGTGCTTTTGAAAATGTGTTCATTTAAATAGCAATGTTACTTGAAAAATATGTGGAAAAGGGGGTGGATCAAGACTTTTGCACAGTTCTATATCTTGACAAGAAAAGACTGTATTTAGATCAATATTGTAGAGTTTCCTCACTTAGCCTCTCTGTTTAAAAAGGCCCCCACAATGAAGCTGACAAGAGGGTAATAACAAAAAATAGTTCAGTAATATTGTATGTTCTACTGAAAGGACAAAAGCATCTCATCTGCTTCAGATCTATCGAAAATTTCTGATTATTATAAGTCTATACTGGACAGAGTCTGCACAGTTCTGTCCACTCTACTCCCACAGGAGGTGTGGAGCGCATCACTTTACGGTCACAGGGTGTTTGGAGCATGCAGGAGGCAGCTTGTGATGCAGAAACCATGGACATCCTGGTGTTTTCACCATGTTGAGAATAACAGACAATGTTATTTTATTTCTTATTTTATGAGTTCTGGATGCATGCAGACTAGTGGTGGGAGAGTTGAGAGAAGCTGAGTAGACAAGTTGAAGTTCATTTTATTCTTTTGTCTTGCTCTTAGATCTGTTTAATTATTTACTCTGTGGTTGGTGTCATTACTGTTAGGATGAGACTCTGTTTCCTCAGAAATGTGCAAATGTTTTTGCAAGTAAAAAACCCTGCAGCAAACCAGCAAAGATCTCCCAGTCCTACTGGGTATTGTGGAAGGTCTCCTACTATATATGCCACAACTCTCACCCGATCCTCCTGTGATGACTTCATCAACTCAGCCTCTGCCTTCCTCCCCCCTATGTGAGGAAGAGGATAGGTTAAAGGTCAGCTCAGAGGCCTTTCCACTCCAGCTGCTGTTGCGATGGCTGTGTCATCTTTGTTTCTGGACAATGAAACATGCAAAACAGCCAGCTTGAAAACCACATCCACATCTCTGTGAATGCCTTGCTATCTTTACATGCTTTCAGCAGAACAAGGGGGATCATTCCTTATTTTATTAGTTAGTTTTTTGGCAAAATTTTAAGAAACTAAATAATTGGAGTGTAGTTTTATTCTTTACATCTTCCCCTCCTTTATCTGCCTTTTCCTCTTCTTCCTCTTTTCCACTGATCAAAGCCACTTTTCCTTTCGAGTCTACTTCTGCATGCCTCTCCAGCCCTCCCTTCTTCCATCCTTCCATCAGAGGTGGTGTTTGACGGGGTGGGGGGTGAGTGGTGGTGGTGCTGGTGGGTGGGTGGGTGGGGGGGGGTTGCAACAATGGGACATTGCTCCTTCCACCTTCTCCCCACCACCTCCACATCTGTGAGTGCCCCTCCGTCCCCTTATTCTTCTCCCTAACCGCTCCATTATTGCGGCTCTTTCACTTGTAAATGTGGCCAGTGATACTTCTGATGGGTCTTTTATGCACATGGCCGGGGTCAGGAGAAAGGTAGGGTCCAAGGAGGAGGGAGGTAGGTCGATGCGGAGAGTGGGTGGGTCATAGCTGAGGGTGGTGAGGGGAGGGGGCGCTGTTTCAGGGACCTTGTGCTGCTTTTTTCCTTGCAGGCCAAAGTGTGAGAGGAAAATGTGACAATGAGTTAAAACCTTTTTGTGTGTGCAGTCATTTGGGACATACCCAGTTCTCGCTTCACATTCCTGCAGCCTGCTACCCCTCCTTAACACACACACACACACACACACACAAGATGGAGGGGATGGAACAGAATGGAGGCGCATACCTGACAATATCCACATGTTATGTGACATCGTACTGAGCTGAGATAAATCAATGATAATTTCTCTCTTTATTGCCTCTTTTTCACTCGCCTTAGGAACATTGTTTTGCCCTCCAAAATTTTTTTCAAATAGGCAGGGTTTTTATATAAATGATGGCAATTTTCATTGCCAATTTGAACTTTTCACAAATATACTTTTTATATATTTGTATGCATTTTTAAAAAATGTTAATGAAAGTTACAAGTGTTGAATTTCATTGTACTTGTAATGACTATAAAGTTGAAGTGTTTATAACTTAAAATTAGTCAGGAACATAATACCATGAATAGCACATATGAATCTGTTGGAACATTTGATAGTCAGTCAAATGAAACCAGAACCTGATTGACAAAAGTAGTTTCCTACATCTCAGATGACCAATCAAATAAAATCTTTAGTTACGTGACAGGTGGGGTCAGCGTGATCAGGACCGGGACACACCTCAGGACCGGGACACACATCAGGACCGGGACACACATCAGGACCGGGACACACCTCAGGACCGGGACACACATCAGGACCGGGACACACATCAGGACCGGGACACACCTCAGGACCGGGACACACCTCTGGACCGGGACACACATCAGGACCGGGACACACATTAGGACCGGGACACACCTCAGGACCGGGACACACATCAGGACCGGGACACACCTCAGGACCGGGACACACCTCAGGACCGGGACACACATCAGGACCGGGACAAACATTGTCGTTGTGTGCGACAATGTGAATTTCCACGGTGGCCCGCTCGTCCAGGTCTGGTTCAGTTCTCACCCAAGGAGGATCAAGGTGTTCCTAACACCTTGCTGTCCTTTCCTGATCCTGTTGAGGAGTTTTACTCCACTTGTAAATAGAGAGTGTATGATTAGCCTGAAAATCAGAAGCACAGGAGATCAGTGTAGGGGATGGTTGCAACATGCAAGCAGTTTTTTCCTAATTCAGTGGCAAGACAAAATATATGCTGTGATGTGGATGAGAAATGGCTGGATGGGTGAGGAGGATGACTGGGAGGGTGAGGACAGCGACCAGTGAGGAAATGTTGGTTGTGGAACTCCAGCATTATTTACAGCTTCCTAGGCTACATATAAATAACCTTGTTCTAAGTGTTTATAAACAGTATATTATGCTGCATACATTTTCCTTTTCTCTGATGTATGGAAGTTATTTTGTGTGTGAATAATGATGGTTGCAATTTCCTTGGCAGTCTGAGTGTAATGTTTGAAACTGGAGGCTCTCTTATAGTAAAATCCTTTTGTTTTTTAGTTTTATACCCAATTGTATTCTGTTAGCCATACAAAAAAATTAATAACCACTATCAATGAGTGACAGTCTAAACATTTTTACTCGCAATGCTTACACAACACCTAAGGAAGATACATTATGGGGATACTGACTGTTGAGACATTAATATCTTTTTGCCACATTGAACTGTCTTGGAAGAGATATGAGGTTTTTCAGGATATTTGTGAAAAAGCACCACACATCCTTTGAATTTATACTGATAGCTGAATTTCCAACTTTACACTCGTGGAGGAACTGGATATGAGCTGAACACAGCTTCTCCATGTTTGCTTTTGAACACGGAGAAGGCCAGTAACAGAATTTTAACTTCTGTCTTCTGATGGAGAGGCCATCAGCATTCTGAATGAGCTGCAGCTGTCTCACTGATACTTTAGCTTTTATATGACGCTTTTTCTCGGCTAAGGGGTTTAACTTTCGTAACTTAATTACAGATCACTAGGGGAACGACATTACTGGCTCATCAGAATCTGTACGTTCTGAAAATTAACCTGGCAGAGAAGAGAGTCACGCCAAACTAGCCGCTGTCGCTAACTAGCCTGACTTGAAATCGGGTATAACTCCTTTAAACTCAAAAAGTCATAGTGCTGGTTGAATTAAACTTTTCAATAAGGTTGGATATAAAAGAGACCCTAAAGACTAATACAGGTCTATAGTTGTTCACCATAGATGTGTTCAAGAAGATCACTTTCCTTTTTAAAAAGTAAGATGGTATTAGATCAAGAGTGCATGTTGTTGATCTCATATGGCAAACTATTTCTTATAGAATTTTTTGATTAGATAGATAGATAGATCATTTGATCATTTTGAAATGATTGATCTCTCTTTTTTCAATTCCTTTGATAATGGTTTAAGCTGTTTAATCTTTAACCAGATGCACTTTTTCACAACAAAGATGTCAAAAATTTATTCAAAGCAGAAATTTGTTGTCTGTTTTTAGATTTTTCATTTGGTATTTCATATCTTTAACTCTCAGAAACAATAAAAACTATAACTTAAACGATGAAAGAACCATAATTTTATTACTCTTATTTTTGATGGGAACAGGAAAGGAGGAAACAGCAAAAGAAAGTTAAATTCTTCACTGGTAAAGTAGCAAACAGAGAAGTAGGTATGACTGAAGCTATAACTGTAATCTGAGGAGGTATGAAGATCCGAACAGTTTTCAAGCCAACATCCAGAAAGAAAGTTATCATGGGTGCTATCATAAAAACCTACATCTTGCATTGACTCGGCTGATTTTGGACATGTAGGTGTGTTGTCACAGCTCTGAACATAATCAGTTAAAAACCACTTTTTCCTCTTTGGTCATGAAGAAGTCAGTTTGCAAGCCTTACATTTACAGGATGGCCATTTAGCCCGAACCCTCCCAGTCCTTTTAGGGGGCTCGCTCCCCAGTTTGGAAACCACTGGACCACTGGTTCTAAATGTTTCTAACATGGCTTCCTGCAGAAAAAAAACATTTCCAGGTCCCCCCACCGCTGAGGTCTGAACTAAGCCCATGTCATCGCTGCATTCACACAATTATGGTGCATTGGATTTGTACTTGGTAGTAAATGGTAAATGGACTCTACTTGTATAGCGCTTTTCTAGTCATAGACCACTCAAAGTGCTTTACATGACAATTCTCATTCACACAGCACCTATATTGAATCATACTTGGTGCAAGGGGAGTAACCATTCACACGCATTCATACGCCCAATAGGCACATCGGGAGGCAAGGTAGGGTTCAGTGTCTTGCCCAAGGACACTTCGACATGTACCGGAGTGGAATCCAACCACCGACCTCCTGTTTAGTAGGCGACGGCTCTATCCATTGAGCCACAGCCGCACTGAGCCACAGGAAGTCAGTTATTCCGAGTTTGTAGTTGGAAATACAACAAGAACACCTCTTGAAGTTGGATATTTGACTCAGAAAGTCAGGTGAAAGTTACTAGCTCTGACATCATCCGTTAAAGATGGCTGCCAACTCCCAGACCTACAAGTCAAATCTAACGCAGCATTATTCCAAAGGTCCTCTAATGCATTCTGATGGCTGGGCAAAAACTCATCAGTGCATTACTGCCACCAAGTGATCTGGGGTGTAGACCAGAATGTTTCCAAGAGCAAGAGTTGTCAAAACTTTTACAGACACCAGACACTCTAGCCTCCTTTCCTCCAGTAATGTCCCCAGTGTCGGCTTTACTGGTGTCCTCACATGTAAAAAGCTCTGCTGGTCAGGCCAGGGCTCTGTGGGATTATTTTAGCCTCTGTCCTGGCCTCTCTCTCTCTCACACACACACACAGACAAACACACACACACACACACACACACACACACACACACACACACATACACACACACACACACTTCCACAGTGGAAGGGTGGTCTCGGAGGCCGTTAAATCTCCAGGACAGGGCTGATGGGAGATGAGATGTTAGTGGTTCGGGGGGCATCATGTTGACCTTGGCCTTAGTGCGATGGTCAGATGGAGTGCGAAGGCCACTGGCTACAGAGGGGGGGAGGATAATGGCTGTGACAGCTTTCGTTCTCTTCAAGCCTGGAGTGATTAATGACAAAATGCACACACATGCACACACACCGAGCAGCCGGCTGACCCCATTGAGGCCGGCGTTGAAGCA
>JAVQJG010035016.1:0-12332 GCA_036024015.1 Craterocephalus amniculus
ATTTGAATGAGAAAGAAATTTCATTTTGACCCATGAGGGAACAGTTTTGGGAGAGATATGAGCTTCTGCAAATGCACCGGAAAGTGGCATTTATCAATACAGCCAAGTCGATTCTTAACGGTGGATGAAAACACTGCACACAGCTTAACTTTCTGTAGCAAGTAAAACCTCCTGTGAAAAACTGATTCAGGCTTATACAAACGCTCCTCCTCGTTCTGGATGAAAAAACTATTAAAGCAGTGTACACTGAACAGGATTTTTTTATCATCCAAACTTTTTACAATTTATGTTTCCATATTATTCTGCAGAACAGAAAAACTAAACTGGTTGTAAAGAACTGAAAATGTTCACTCAGTTCCATGTTAAGTTTAACAACTTTCTCATCATCAAATCCATGGATAGTTTCTGCCTTGATCTCATTGAAGAGACCAGAATTTCCTCTCCAGAATTTCCTACGTCTCCCCTGACATTTTACCCTTCTGTCAGTCATCGTCACCAGTTGGAGAAACAGGCTACGACGTAAAAACTGCTTCAATGAAACACAATGGAATGAAATGAAATGTTGCGTCTCCTGCAGAAAACCTCTGGCTTCAACATGTGCTGCTGCTTTGTTCTCAGCTAGCACCGCTCACAGCAGAACAGCTTCTTCCACTCCAGTTTATTCTCCAGTTTCACCCGTATCCCTCCGCCTCCTCACCAGCAGCAGTCCAAACAAATGCAAAAACTTTGGTTCCCCCAAAGCAAAAGGTAATCTCATCTTATAACAGTAACGTGTTGACAGTAAAGTCAGTAATGGTAACGACGTTGTAACTATAGAAAGAGTAATCAGATTATCTGTTACTGAAAAAAGTAGTGCCTGTTAGTGACAGCATTTATTCCAACGCCGTTATTCCCATCACCGGTGAGCAGTGGCTGGCAATGTGTGAAGTTGTGCAGGTGGTTTGGTTTGCATGAACTTTATGAGCTTTATTCTGATCTCGCTCACATCACCTCAGGGCAACTCATTGATGGGTTACTGAAGGATTGCAACACAAAGGGGAAATCTGTGAAGGTGTAAAACATCTCTGACTTTTCGATGGCCGATGTCTTCGACCTCCTCCAATGTCTCCCGTTGTTTCACCCATTTAGGTTCTCTATCAAACATCACGCTTGCATGTTCAGGTGTGCGCTGCTGTCCTGTAGAGTTTCTTGTATCCTTGAGGTGTAGGTGGATTGTGGTGAATTGGCTCCATGAGCTTGTGACAATGTCGTTTGGTTTTGTGTAAATAGTGAATGAGTAAACAATTAAAACACAGCTGTGTTGTGTCCTTTAGTTTATCCTGTGCTAAAATGATCCTTCTGTTTTCTTCATCGCTTCATATTCAGGCTTTCATGTTGCTGTAATGTCTTTCAGCTTTGCAAACAACAGTGCTCGGTCTAAATGACGACGCTGCCTCAGCCAGCAAACACAACGGTGCGTCTGACTTCTTTGTCTCTTACCAGTGGGAACGCATGGGAGATCTTGCCGTCTGGGGGGAGTTTAGCTCCAAAGCCGTATGCAGGGAAGAGTTTGTCACTGTCGTAGTCCTGAATGATCTCTCCCACAGCTTTCAGGGCCATAGCGTACGTATTCATCTGGTACGGACTCATGTAGTGTAGCGAGGTGGGCTGGGATGGATTACCTGTGAAAGATCCGCCACCATACCCAACACATATGCAGACACATGATGGCATACTTAAAGAGAATCAAGAGATGTGTTAGGACTGATGTCTGCTGTTATCATTAGAATATCTGTCACAGTCACACTGATACTGATGCCCCACACACTATGGGAACATTTCCTGCATGCAGGGTGTCTTACCATTGGATGCTGTGAAGTCTATGGCCACAGTGAAGTTCAGTTGTGTCCTGGTGGGAGAAAGAAGGCATCAGTTCATCAGGAAAATGTCATCAGAAGTGTCCATTTCTGAAGGAGCTATGAGAACAAGTGGACAGATTCTGGGCAAAACGCTGTTGTGTAGCTAATAAATATCCAAAAACAATACTAAATAGTTTTTGTGAGGCCTTTAACCTTCATGCTTTTGTCTTTAATAGCAACTCTGTTGTAAAAACTCCAGCATTGGCTCAGGAAAACTTCTGAAAACTGTCCACAAAAAACAAATAAGAATGGGAAACACCCTCCTTAGCCATGAAAAAGCATATGCTGTTTCACATGTAAGAACATCAATACCCTGTTGGTCCATTTAGTTTCCGATAATGACCTGCGTTCCATCCATTATCTTTTACTTACTAAACCAAGGCTAGAGCAAATTGCAGAGTTTGAAAAACTAAATCCATCCCTCAACTCAGCAGCTTTTAGCAGGAATAAATAGAAGTAAATTTATTCTGTATGATGCTAGTTTTTACATGATTTCCACAGGTTTGATGTCACTTTTTTATCTTAAGACTCATGCATGTTTAGTAAAAGCTTGTATTAAGGTCCTGCTGCAGGGATGTCAACCTGAAATTAGATGTCACTCAGATGGACTCACAGAATATTCTGGTATAGAAGAGATGTTTATGGCCAACTCTGTAATTCTCAGGACTGAACACAAGCCTTAATCATCACCCCTCCACCACCATGCTTCATAGCCGGTAAGTGCGTTTGCGCTGGTTTAGCGTTTTGTAGTTTCTTATCATACCGATTTTTGAATCAAAACCATGAGGCCACATTATTTTTAAAGAGACAAGGACTTTTGGGAACATTTCCAAACAAGCCATATCTCTTCAACTATACTAGCATGAACTTTAAAGTTTAACACGCAAACTGAGACCTGGAGAGTCTGAGATGTGGCTTTTCTTTTCTTGTTTTCCCCTGGGATTCTTCAGATATGTGCAAGGTCTTATATTGGACTGAACTTCCTTAAACATCCCATTTTCAGAAAAAGGCAACTACCTTGAAGGCTTTCCATCTTTCTCTTTCTCCAAACAGTTTGGCAATGACCTTCATGATGACCTTTCCCAGACTGATGGGTAGCTGGAATACAGTAACTTCTATAAGACTACTGTTGATGTTTGTCCTCCTTGACATTGGATTAGCAGCATTAGGTAAATTTCATTAGCAGCACCTGTCTTCTACGCATCCAAGTTTAAAAAAAAAAAAGTGTTATAAAATCTAAACAGGCAGAAGTTTGACTTAGTTAAAAGTTTGAACTGATAAATCAGCTGAGAAGAGAAAAAGGTCGTCGCTCCAGCTTTCCACTCATTCCTATCATTTCTATTGAGGACTCTGTGGTGTCAAAATCAATACTGAGATGATTTCCCACTGCACCCTGTTAAATACGTCTGACTTAGCTCTTACCCTCCT
Organism: Craterocephalus amniculus; assembly: GCA_036024015.1. Lineage (NCBI taxonomy): Eukaryota > Metazoa > Chordata > Actinopteri > Atheriniformes > Atherinidae > Craterocephalus > Craterocephalus amniculus. The sequence goes on from JAVQJG010035016.1 coordinate 3,327, forward strand.
CTGATGAAGTCAACAAACGTGTATTCAGACTCCACTTTAAAGGACAGGAGAGTCACCTTGGAAATGGAGCGATAGTAAAAGGGAAAAGAAGAAAAACAGCATGAGGGCACAGGAGAGAAGACAAAGAAACCCTTCAGTTATTGCTTTGACAAGCTGCTACTCTTAGTCTTTTCCATGAAAACTGTGACAGCTGCTGATGAAAAACACTCTGACAGGCCTTACCGTCCCTGAATTGACGTATTTCTTCTTCTTCCCTTTCTTTTTAGGATTCAAAACCTTGACCACAAGACAAGAAGGAAGAAATGAGCTTTTTGTTTTACATGTCTGAGTTCAGTAACGTCTAACAGTTTTTCTGGGTGGATGGGTGTGGATAACACAATGTGCTTTACAAAGGCTGAAATTAATAAAAGAAATATAACTGATGTGAAATATATATAATTCTGTCAAGAAACTATTGATGTTGTTCCAAGTTCTCACAACATTCTCTTCATGAAAAATCAGGCTTTTTAGAAGATCGTTGATATCTTTTCTTTCTTTTTTCTGTTTTCACATTTTACCTCATAGACGTTAAATTGGCTCTGGCCTCTTGACAGTTCCCTGTAGCTGGTGGTAAACTCTCCAATGAAGTCATGACTGCAAGAAAGAGAGAGTGGCAAATGAAATCAAAGCAGCTGGAATATTATTTACTTGTTGGTTTTACAAAGAATATTATTTCTGTTGTCGGGTAACTGGAAAAAAGGAAAGTCCATTGAGGAAAAGGAATACAAAGATTTCCATAGATGTTATAAAACATAAAAGTTATTAAATTGCTTTTCATCTTGTTGTTATAAGTTGGAGAGAAATGACTAAACGATTAAATTTAAAATGGGTCAGTCTGTAACCAGGAGGTTTAATCACAGAAAAGGCATCAGTCAGTAGAAATGATTTAGAGAAGAAACCAGTTGAAAATGACCACCACAATTCAGCATTTAATTTCTGATGATGTCCTCTTGGATTTCGCTGATGAATCAGCCAGTGTCACACAGTCAGTGTTGCTGGCATGTGTGACACAGTCTTATAAGGCAAAATGCTGCAGTAAAATGATGCGTCAGGTCAGCTCAGGTCGGGCAGGAGGTCCTAAACTTTGAAACTACATAATTCAAAAATCCAAACCCCTTTTATTCAGATTTCCCTCCGAAGCCACACCTCCAGAGCAAGGGACCATGACATGTCACCATCCGGTCTTGTACAATGTGTTATTTAAAATGATTGGATGGTGTTTTTTCAGTCCCATCCGTTCCACAGGTGACTAAAATATCTTATTAGAGTATTTAATTTATTGGCTCCAGTCAAAGTGTGAAAGGAATATTAAGCAACACATTAAAAAGACATCTACCCGACCTTTAAATGTTGTTTCTCAGCCTTGGGATGCTGCAGGGCAATGACAGCTTCAGGAATGTACATAATGAATGCCGGTGTTATAAACACACTTTTAAAGTTTGCATGTTTTTTAGTATTAAGGCCCATTAATGTTCCCTTTCTGAAGGTAAACTTTGGTCACATACTCCATGCATCCTTTACATGGCTCTTACCCGCATAAAAACAGGCAGAGCAGGACATGGCAATGGTCATAGAGATATTGCTGCTTTTTCTTCTTCTTTGCTCTTTTTGTTGGTCACATATCAGCTATACAGCTCTGTCCCCTAACCCTGCTGTTTCCAGTGGTACGGCTTGTTTTGTTACATCTGACTATGCATAAGGTAACAGAAGAAAGACACAAGGCTCCATCTATAAACATGTGCAAATTTAGTGTACAGCATAAATAAGGTATTTGAGTCAACTGAAAGATGCATGTAGATCTCAACGTAAATTTATTAATTTAAACTCATAATAATTTGCAATATGACATCTTTGTGTTTCCTATCCTTAGCTATATAATTATTTCTTATGGTTCAGATGAAAACACTAATTACAAGGTACACTATTGTGGATAGTGTGATAGATTTGATGTAACTGGATTATAATTGGACTACACTGAATTAAGCTGAATTAGACTGTAAAAGTGATGAATGAATGAATGAATGTGTCCACATCTTAAAAGATGTCCTTTTTTTATCTCCCTTATGTCTGTCCCCCAAATGTCTGCCACCCTCATAACCCAGAAGGGGAGCATTTAATTCTGCTTAATTTGTATACATGTAGCATCAAACCAGGCCAAGATCATTTCAAGTCAGTTTCACAGATGCAGCTCAATCCAATTAAAATAAAATTCGCTTCTTAATTGTTGTTCAATTATAAGCAAATTAAAACGAATCCATTATATAATTCACTTTACTCCGATGTATAATAATTATGTTCATATAAACCAACTCATAAAATAATTGCTAGCAAAGGAAACCAATGGATTCGTTAAAATCTTTTCTGATTCAATCCTCCATCCTGAAAACCTCCATCAGACCAGAACCAGGAGGGGTGTTTTTAGTGAAAAGCAAGGTGTCTGTGCAGTAGTTAAAGTCCGCTCAGTGTTTACATGACATCAACAAGTTTCATTTACAACCAACTTCCTACATGAACCCAAAACACGCCTCATCCACTGTTTGACAACTGCAACAAACATCACGGCCTTCTGAAGAGAGCCTGTTCTCAGGAGGATCACACCAGTCTCCTTCATACCTGGAGTTTTTTTGGGTCTGTTTTTTTCTAAAAATACTTCGAAACCTGCTTTATGTGCCCAGTACAAAGCAGCTCATTTCTCATGGTGGAAGTAATTGTGGCGGCGGAAGATTGAATCTGTGGTGGTTTATCAAAGTGGAATATTTGCCTTTTGAAATGCTTTAAAAACACTCCAGTGGCTAAATTCACAAGACAACCGATGGCAATCATTAATTCTCCTTTCAGATCTGGTGTGAATTCGCCACAAAGCTTGTAGCTGTTATAAGAGATCTGGAGTTACTGCTGTGGTGTTCAGTGGATTGATCTGGTGAGAAGTGGCATCAGCACCAGCCTCTGCACAGGCCATTTCATACCATGTCACACTGTGCATGTAAACACATCCAGGGTATTACTTACAGGCAGGTGAAGCACTAAAACAGAGACAACCTTGACATGACATACCCCCTGCTTGTGTTTTTACTTCATGCTCCCTCCCTGTCACAGAACTGACATGCTATTCCTGCTTTTTCTTTCCGGGATATCATAAACAGAATATTTGTTTAGACAACAGCCAACACAGGCTACTGTACACAAAAACACATCTGATGCCAAGATCAGCACAAACGTCTGCCTCTAACAACCTCATGGACTGACAGATTGGAGATCTGGGACAGAACATACCAGCAGATTTCAGTAAATTATGGAGAGTGGGCCTGAAAATCCCTACGAGGTATATAATGAAAGATGAAAGTCTGAGAGGAGAGCTCCTCCAGAAACCCAGCATCTGTGAGAAAGAGAGACCGTATAAACCGTGACCTGCTGTCCACTCAGCAGCAACCTTTCCCTCACAGGTTTTGATTCATCGCACAGCGTTTGCAGGGCTAGTGGAGCTATCCATCTGCTCTAATAAGACGCCTTGGGTCAGAAAAAAATTGGTGTGACATTTGAGGGATTTCGTGTGGAGCTGAAAATGAAATGAAGAAAGGAAAGAGGAGAGAGAGATGCCAAGCAAGAGAACTCACCTCCCGTCTCTGTCCCAGTCATAGACGTCTACTTTGACTGTCCTGGAAAGAGGTGAGATGAGGAAGACAAGGTGAGACAAAAGAGCTGAAAATCACAGAAAATGTAAGGGGATAAAAGAAACGGTGAAAGATTAACAAAGGGAAAGTTAACTTTTCTTCAAAGCAACTGGAAGGTAAGAAGCTGATTACGTAATCCAAATTAAAAGCCAGATTGTAACAGAAGTCACAGGGGATTAAAGGAAAGATCAGCCAAGATGCTGGAAGGGATGATCGGACCCTGAAATCAATCAAAGATTGCAGAAATAATCAACAGGATTGAAGGGATAACCAGACGAAGACTGATGGGATCATTATACCAGGATTGAAGGGAAAATCGGATCAGGATTGAAGCGATAATCAGACTAGGATTGACGGAACAATCAGACCAGGATTAAAAGAAAATCAGACTATGATGGAAGCGAAAACCAGTTTAGGAATGATAGTGTAATCAGATCAGTCTTAAATGAAATTTGTGACATCTTTTTAAACAAATTGTGAGGAAATTGCTATTACTAGATAAAGTTAGTTGTTACCTGAACATGTGTTGAGATTGTCGCTCTCCCCATGCGGTGGTCTCAATAACACCAGCACTGGCCTGACACCAACAGCACAGCCGACTGCTGGCATTATTCTGGCCATCACAGAGTCCAACCGGGTGCTTTCTGTGTTTACCAGCCGTTCAAACGTGACATTCGATGTCTTTATTGTCAGACTAAGATTTTAATGTAAGGCTCAGAGGCAAACACAGGAGCATTAAGCTGTTGGTCATCCATACTTTTGGATGCACTGATTATTGAACATAAAAATTTGTACAGACACTGGCGTTGATACATTTTGACCACCACACATCTAGATCTCCTAATGTGGAGCAGTTGTACCTCATATCAAATATAGTAATATCAAAATTAAAATATTCCATATATTTATCGATATTAAAGATTCTTCTCCAGTGTATTTCAGTCAATAAAATCCAGGCAATCCAGAAAGTCCTCATATTTGATGTAAAAGAAAGCAGTTGTAGCATTTCTCTCACATATACCGTTGTCTGCAAAGTTATCTTCATCCAAAAGAGAAGGCAAAATTCTTAATATTAATTCAAGTAACTAGAGACTGAAACATGAAAAGTGATACTAAAAATAAATCTGCTAAATTAGAATTTAGTGACATGATAATGATAAAATTTAAAAAAAACAATCAAAACAATACAGAGCAGTGGGCTAGAATACTGGCAGATAGGTGCAAAAGTTTGATGGAGAGTCACAGAAAACATCTGATAGCAGTGATCGCCGCAAAGGATTGTTCAAGTAAATATTAGCTTATGAGTTATATGAAATGAACTAATTTCTCATAGTTTTTGCTTGTTTATTAACATATTTTTGCTGAACCGCAATTAAAAAACAATGTCTTGATTTTCATATGTTTATATATTACTTCTTTCAGCTCATTTCAGTGACAGCTGATTTTTCACTCTTTCATGGAAGGGTCGGAAGTGTATGATGCATAGAAATTATCAGCAGAATAATCAGATTAGCTTGGGTTCAGGAAGTCAAAACCATGTTTTGAAAATCTTTCACAAATTTGCCTGGAATACAGACTTAGAATTGAAGGTGAGACACTTACTTTTACCTGAGGAATACTGCATTAGCTCATTTTAAGTTTAAAGGCAGCAGTGTTTCATAAAAGTTGAGATGAGGGTAACAAAATACTTTTTTTCTTTGATGATAACAGACACTGTAACATACATAACACCTGTAAAATTATTTTCACATTGAATACAGATTTCATGTTAAAATATGTACTCATTTAGGGACCAAACAGGTCAGAGCCTTTTAATGATGTTTATCTGTAATAAAAGAGGCACTTTTCATACAAACATGAAGTGTGGACTATATGGATTTATAGTTTCAGTGAATTATCTTTATTTTTCTTATGAAACATCCCTCCTTCCCTTATAATATGAAAGTACGGGATTCTGATCTTATTAAAATATCATAGACATGTCAGAGTCCCATGGACATCAGGTATGAAAACATGAAATTCATTAAGTGTAGATTGAATGTTTCTTCTGTGAATCATGGGAAGGTGTCTTTTCCTTTTTCTGGGCAATCTGAGAACTTGACTAGATCTCAGCCTGACAACCACATACTGTAGATATTTATGAGCCATTTCTCTCAGCTGGGGGCCCCCCAGTACAGAATAGACTATACAACTGTATGGACGGACTTTACTGGGTCAAACTTTTCCAACCTCTTCATATTCAAAGTCTGGTGACCGTGTCTCACCTGTCATAGTCTCCATTACAAAGAGCTCGAACGGGGATGGTAAACGATTGCCAGACCGGGTTCAGATTGTTCTTGATCACCTCCGTTTTATGGCAGATGGTAAACCTAGAGACACAAACAGATCAAAACAGATTTTGAAAAATGTTATTGACCATAGAATACCAGGCTGGATGAAGAATGAACTGGAAGACTGAGAAGTTAATCTAAATTTAGAACATGTGTGTTTCCATATAAACCGTCCACTTCATCAGCTCCGCCTGTTCCACTTCCTGTTAACACAAATATCTAACCAGCCAGTCACACGGCAGCATCTCCTCATCCAGACATGATGATCAGTGATCGGTGTTCAGTCGGAGCATCAGGATGAGGAAGAAAGAGTATTTGAGTGACTCTGAACGCAGCATTGTTGGTCTGAGTGTTTCCTGGGATTTTCCCACACCAGCATCTCTAGGATTTACTGGGAATAGTCTGAAGAAAGCATCTCGAAAAGCAGAGAACATCGATTGTCGCTAGACGGGTCACTATAGACCACAAAGCATTGCAGCAGGAGCTAACATGACATCTTGCCAATGTTGCAAGCGGCTTTCTCCTCACCCGTCCTCTCATCTGCCATTGTTTTCTTATCGTTATAATCAGTAAAGTTGCTAACTTTCAAAAGGGTGGACATTTGGACACAGAGTATGACACCAAGAATTAAGGTAGTTCTGGAGGAAAAAGGGCTCCAACCTGAAGGTGGACTTGATGAAGAGGACAGGAAGCGTGTATTGTTAAGTGTTTTTGTTTTTATTTCCTGGAAAAGTATGAGCAGCTGAATAAAAGCTTGGGTGAGTCAGAGGAAGCAGACATGGCTGTGATGAGTTTTATCTCTCTGACTGACACTTTCATCTTAACACAGACTGGAACTATCTGTTTCAGTGTCAGGAAAATCTGTTAGCCCTTCCTCCGTCTGACCACGGAGATGCTTTTAGTCTCCTCCTGGGAAAGGACCCAACAGAAATCTGGCAGCCTCTCTCCCCCGCTGGCCTCGGCTGAGGGACTAACAGATGGAGAGTACAGTAAAGGATTTACAACAACAAACACACACTTACGTTCCATCCTCGTTGCTCCGGTAGAAGACGAGGAAAGGGTCAGACTTGCCAAAGAAATCCTTTTTATCCAGCTTGTTGGCACAGAACTGCATGGTGGCTATGTCCTGAGAGAACAACATTTTATTTTCATGTGGTCTGTGACTGCGTCCAAGTTATCTTTAGTTCAGACAGGACCATATCTGATCGGAGTTTAACACTGAAACCTAAGTTTACACGTGAAGCTAAATCTCAACTGAAGGTGTGTTTTGTGGTTTGGAGGCCAGTCCTGGCCTTTAAGTTATCTGCAACAACTGAATGTGGAAACCTGAAGCTTTAAAACCCCAAACTAAGAGCAGACTTCCAGGGATTCAGGACGAATGTTTATACGTTAGTTACACATCAGGAAATAAGAATATCGATGCTTATTTGCTTGTGATCTCTCATGTGGACCAAGATAACTGTAGAGCTTATTTAAGTCTCTTTTCAAAAGAAGTCCGGGTCTAAGCAGGATTACAACGTTCCTCCAAAAGACTTCTGCCTCGCACTCGTCACATCACATCATGTGATACAGTATATTAACACTTTGGAGTCTGGGCTTTCATAATATCCTTGATACACTGGTGTCACATGAATAACATAAAAGTTACAGAGAAAAGAAAACTAAAATGGTAAATTAATTTCAAACATCTCCTAAAAAGGCCCAGTGAACTGCAATGTCCAACTTTGAAACACTAGAAATTATATTCAGGGTCTTGAGTATACTGGAGTAAAAAATAAACCTGTAACTATAATGCAAATGTAAACAATTAACCTATCAGTGCAAAAAAACTCCCATCTGTTCAGTGTCACTGATGCCATTCTTGGAATCAGTTTCTGTCTACTAAGAGCTACATCACATATTTTACCCTTTGCAGGGCTAAAAGTAGAACATATTACAGCCAGCATCACATACAATGCCATCGACTTTGAAAGGTTAATATCTATCTGAACCAGATAACAGCCTTTTGTTTGTAAAATAAACCTATGGCCAAACATTATATGCAATGAGTGGAAAAAAACTGTATTTATCATCATTAATTCCTCAAATCTGGGATTGTTGAAAATCAGACGAGATGTACTGTAAATATTTGAAAAGATCTGTATGACAGTCAATAAATATGCTGGTGACACCCCACCACTCTGAAGTCAAATCAGCGCAGCAGCAACTGGATATGTGTGGGGAGAGTGAGACTTCTCTAAGATGTTCAGTGAGTGATGAAAGGTAACTCTGTGTGAAACTCTCTGGTCTGGTAATCGGATCATTAACTGCGTGGATGTATTTATAAATATATCCCATGACGAAGATGTCTGTGTGTGTGAGTACTGGATGTGGCGTCTTATTATTATTTATCCAGTGTGCTGAGAAAAGCAAAACAAAGTGTGGCTGCATAGTTTATGAACACTGTAAAGTACAAACCGACTTTGCCGCCACTTCATGCATATTATATGATTGCTCCCAAGTCTGCCCGTTTATCTAAATTCACCTGGCAAAGCCATGAATGGAGACCAACGAGATGAACTTCCTGACTTCTGCCTGTGATGTAGGGACACGTAAGATATGATACTAACCCGGCAGTTGCTCAGCTCCTCGGCTGTGAAGATGATGGTTCCACACTTCTTGCCAGGAATCCCGCTGTGGGAGAGAGCCGGGGACAAAGCCAGGTTAAACAGGGAAGATAAGAAACATGGAAGTCCAGTTCTGCAGAGCTATTTGTGCTCCTTTATTACACAAAATACACATGTTATTTCATGCCTCACTACAGTTTCCTGAGCAAAACATCTAATAGAAAAACATTCAATAATATTTAAGACATAAGCAAATATGAGATTCAGAATCAGGATTATGAACCTGGAAAATTCCATAATCATCTGTAATAATTAACACAACATGTGTGTTGCTATCGATTTAACAAAAACTAAATGCTG
>JAVQJG010035033.1:0-17196 GCA_036024015.1 Craterocephalus amniculus
CAAGTTTTTGTGGACTTTTTTGACCGGGCCCCGTTCAACATCACTTTATGGGTATTTCCTCAAAACGAAAAACTCCCGATATCTCCGGCTACATGATGAACATCAAGAAAGTGTTCCAGAGTGTGATTCAGCATGAGGGTGAGTACAAAATGAAGGCACATCATTCTGAGGGCGGAGTATTCCTTTAAACACTCAAAATATCTGATATACACAGAGGCGCAGCCTCTGATGTATATTCCAAAGACAAATGTTACTTAAACCTTGGAGTGTTTGTTGTGGCCACCTGTCAGCCAATCAGATGAAAGTTGGGCAATCCGAGGCATGAATATTTTCCATTTTCCAACATTTTTTACACACACAGCAGGAAAAACAAAACAAAAACTTAAATAATCATAGCCACTGATACATGTGTGCATAGTCGGCATGCTCGGCCCTCCTACTTACTGTATATGGGTCGCATACTGTCCACCGCAGAAGGACCTGGTGAACCCTCATAAACTGGTGAGGATGATGAAATCCAGGTCACACAGGTCTTCAGCCAAACAAATCATACTGTTTTTACGCTGTGAAAAAAAAACATGGTTAGGTTTTTTGGATTAAATAGATTATAGACTCACTGTCCTCTTTAGTATGATAGCAAGGTGTCAGCTTCTACACATGACTAATATTTTGATGATAACTTCATTTTGGGGGCCCACTCCAGATAGTTTCGCATGAACTATGCACATGAACTTACTTTTCTCACACTGTACTTTGTTTCTTGTCACTTTTTTTCTGAAACCCACAGATCCTGACTTTTCAACCACTCCATGATTTAAAACCGACAATACTCAGCCTTGCCAACCGCAGATTCAGCCGCAGATTGCGAATTAAACTGAGCACATGTGATCTGTTATTCCCACAAAACACAAACTAAAGCAATGATTTGAACGCTTTCCTTGTTTTTTTGCTTTCTTGAGAATACTGTGAAATCGTATCCCCAAAGGGGTGAAATAAAAGTAATTTGAAGGGATGAAAAACATGATACTCAAAGGCATTAGTTCATTTTCAGGAACTTCCCAGTATCTCTGGAAACAAACCATTCACACAGCTTTATTGTTGCAAATGAAAAGTGTCATGTTTGGTGTCCAAAATGTGTACAAAGTAATCTGACAGGAAGAGATATCAGATATAACCTATAACATCTTCTTTGAGAGAAATAACCATAAAAGGCAATTTATGTCTAGATCAGAAAATGAAACCGTATACAGACGTCATAAGGCCAGTAAAGACCTTCAGCCAATCCTGGCGGAGCTGCATCGTCAGAAAGAGGCGGTTCCCACATTTGCAGTTTCATGTGAAGATTGATAACCGCAGTGAAATCAGTTAGCTGCTCCACAGCAACCCATACAGCAAGAAATGAATCATACACTGATCACTTTTAAACATTTAAAACAAACACATTTTCTGATCCGTCTTGACTTCAGGAACAGGGGGACTCAGGGAAAAGGGTGACCAGATCTCTCTGCTGGTGCTTCATCTTTAGTTTGACAGGACTCTCTGCTTTCCCTGGCGCCTGCAGGAGAGATGATGACTTCATTCTAGACTTGTAGAGACTGACTGCAACGACGCTGGCTACTGGGTGAATATGTACTAGTGAAAAAAAGAAGAACAAAGGGGGAGCAAAAGAAGAGAAACTTTGAATAGTAATAATATTATTAAGCACGTTTCAGAAATGCTTTTCTATAACCTGCTTTATTTTACATTTGATCCTCTTGTGCTTTATTTCAATGAATATCTAAGAGATAAAAACAATGATTTATTCATAGCTGTCATATCTAAGTTGGAAACTTGGAAAAAAAGATTACAAAAAGCCTTCAAAAGATTATATTTGCAGGTGAAGTGCTGGCAAAGTTTGGGAGCCTGAAGGATGATAAAAATGCACAAGGGGAGGGAAAATGTCAGTAAAAAGCCAACGATATAAACCTGCGTCATCCAGGCAGCTTTGCTGGCCTTAATGTAATAATTCGTGGCGAGTTTCACAAAGGAGAGTTTGCTGTGAAATTCAAGGATCTTTTCCTTGATTGCCTGTTGTTTCTATGGGAACAGAGACAATAACAAGAAATCCTTTGAGACCTGATTGACACTGTTGAGTACCTCTTCACAATCTCACAAAAGATACTTAATCTAGACTTTTAACTCACGTAAATTAACTTTAATGAAATTGAATAAAAGTTAAGTAACTATATGGAGCTATCATTTAACTGGTTGCGTAGATTTAGGAACTTCAGTAAGATATCATCTGATAAGATTGACAGAGTAGTATATATAATTCTGTGCATACACTGATGTTTCTTATGCAACTGAACCAGTTTAAATGTTCAGTTCTTAGAAAGTATTCTGCGGAAGTGACTTAAAACAAGCAGAGATTTGATGTATTTCATACTGAAGCTGCAGACAGTGTGACGCTTTTTAAGTATGCGGTAATGCATTTTTCCTCATGAAACACTATCAACAGTTGAAATTACAAAGAATTCAACTTAAATGTATTTCTATGACCCCATTCAAATGGCAATATGACTTAAAGGGCTTTACAGAGGAAAAAAAGAAATTTAACAATATCAGCCAAAAGATTTGTTTTTTAAATAAATAAAGCAGAGCCAGGGGGTGAAATCATAAAGCATCCATGGATCTAAGAAGGGATGCTGCATAGTTGCCACTGAAGGTTGTCTGATTGGTCTGATCATTTGCATTTTTGCTGCAGATTGTGTTGAGCCTGGAAAGATTTCAGTGGTTGTGACCTTGAAAAAAATCACACATTTTATATTACAACTCCCAAGCAATGGTCTCTTTGTCTTTCAGCCAGTTGCCCTCCTGCTGATATCTGTGACCTGTCATATGCTGCAGTAATTTGATTTATTTATGTATTTTAAAGAGCAGGTTTATAGACAGCATTATCATAGCCAGCATAACTCATGTTCTGGTATAAATGGCAATTATGCTTTATTGACCACACAGCTCTCAGATGCAATAAACAATGTGTGAAGTATAATCTGCTGATAAATGACAACATCCAAACAGAGGGGTTTATTTATCCTTTAAACACCTGAAACACCTGATCAGTTCAGACAAATTCTTTTCTCTCTCTTACATCACCATCATGAAATTTTGATTTGCGTTATTCCTTCTTTACTATTCTTCTCAGGATTTAAGATCTTAAAGCCCTTTTAAAGTAGCTGGATTTTCACAAGATTCATGGATCAAACTCACGATAGAACTTCAGGTGGCTTTAGTCCATGGGCTTATGGCCAAAGCAAAGTTCTTCAGATCAGTCAGTATCCTGAAGTATCAACTACTGGTGTGAGGATCAGATCAGACGGGGCCAAGAGAAGCTAGCTGTGATAGCTTTAGTTATGCTGTAGGTGGAGAGCTCGACTTACCAAAAAGCTCTGCTGGAAAAGGTGCGACAATCCGATTGCTAGAAGTTTATGTGCAACATCAATGTGGCTTATCTAATTATGCACTATATGCAGTTTACTTTTAAAGGACTAGCCTTTTTCCCAACCCTTTCCAACAATGACTTCTTACATTTAACATCAAGATACAACTAAAAAGTGGGGAAAGCAATTTTAATAACTTGAAACTGCTATCTTTTTGCCATCTTGTTCATTGTGTAATTGGCATATATGTTTAAATATAATTTCTTTGAAAATGGCATGAGACCCTCCAAAAGCAAGCATATCCCTGCTTTTTTATTTTATACAAATGTACCCAATATCTGCTGTGATAGACAGCATGAAAAGGTACTTTGTAAGTGATCCTGGTGGAATCACATTCTGGCTTCATTAGCTGCGATGCGCCTTGTGCCGCAGTGTGACCATAACTCATCCTCGACTTCCTCCGAGGTAGCCCTGCTCATCCGCACAACACAAGACTCATTAAAGAAACCCCGAGGTTTCTTTAGAGGCAGGTTAGAGGTGGGACACAGAAGAGCTCATCGTTCAGTGGAAATGAGGAGAATTAATGGCCAAAATGCCCAAATGTCCTTGACAGAACAAGAGAACAGTAGAGGCTACATCAGTGTGTTTCCAAGAAAAATCTCTTCATGCAAAACTTCTTAAAGCACTTGCAAGCTAATATGTTCTCAGTATGAGAGGCTTTCTTTTTATCCATGGAGACAAATATTTAGAAATTCAGCTCAAAAGCACCTAGAATAAATAAAAATAGAAATACTTTGATCATCCGTAAGACCCACATTTTGCCAGCAACTTCTCATGTGTTCTGTGTCTGATTGCTGTGTGGGAAGTAGTTGGGTTCAAAACAGCTGCAGAAACATGCTTTCATCTCTCTAACTGCATCATCAGAGTTGTGTTTCACTACCTTAAAAGGCACCTAAAATAGAAAAGAAAGATGGAAAGAAAGAAATCAAAGGTTCACGGTGGAAATGGTTTTACCAAGAGCCTCGATGAGAAGATCACACTTGAGTTTATTGAAACTTGTGCAGCATAAGGAGAGCTATCACACAGGACATCGAACTACAGGAGATGCGTCTGCCCTTTGATCTGCAAAGCCTGAGAAAAGGAAAGGAATTTGCAGACAGGAAGACAGGAATAAAATTTCCATCGCAGATTCCACCTGCATGAACATTACAGATCAAACGGAGCCTCAAGAGCAAAATGTTGGCAATGAATCTTTATTAAACAAAGAGAGAAACTGATGTGACGAGAAGCATCAGGCATTAGCAGAGGTGCAGTGACGAGGAGGGCAGGTGTTCCCAGGTGAACCGAACCCTTCTGTGAGATCAGGTTGGTCTGTGCTGTCGTCATCTGTGGCCTCATCTATAGAGACATTAGCTTGATCGTCTGCAGGCATCATAGTGAAGTAGCTTGTGTGCTGAAATTTCAGCACCTCGTTGCCCCAGCTGGTCCATCCGGGTTGAAGGTTTCTGGCAAACAGCTCCAAACACTCGGCTTCGGGTCTGATATAAGGCTTCAGCACCTCTGAGGAAGCGAGGATGAATGATTATAACTGGGGGGGAATACTCAGGACTTGTTTTAAGTACAACTCCACAGCAATCTACACATACGGCAAAATTACAGCCAAAAGATGAAAACAGTTAAGCTTTGATCTGCTGACTGATTTCACTCTGTATGTCAAAGCTCAACTGTAAAAGGAAAACAAAAAACTGACCTGTCTATGGCAAGAAAATTTAGTAAGACCTTTTCTGTGATGCAATGTACTCAGAATATCTAGAAGATCCGATCATTATTCATCTTTTTTTCATGTGTATCATCTGGTGCATCTCAGGATAATTATTAGCCTGGTTTCCATCTAAATGTTATGAAAGTTTTATATCAATTAAAAAAAATATTAAGCAAAATCACAAAAAATCATTAAAGGTTGATTCACTCAGATAAGTAGTAGGTAACATTGATTCCCCCCCTTCACCCAGAACTACAAAGGATGATGCTGCAACAAGATGGAAATACAAGAAAACCAGTCACATTTTCAGAGACAATAAAACAAAAAGGAATACTTTGGCATTTGCACATGATCAGTGGGGTAAAATGGACTTTTCTCATGATGGTTTAATTCCAACGTGTTAATAAATGAATAAGGAGACATTAAGATAGAAACTGAGACCTGGTAAAAACTTATATTACGAGACATGTGCAAGTCAAAAAAAGAAGATATTTGCAATATTTGATCAGTACAGATTAACATATCAAATATTCATCTTGTTGTTTACTTTTGTCCAATTGGTTTTATATATCAAAATATGATTCACTGCTCTTTTTTCACCGATAGTACAGCAAGTAATTTTAGAGCGGAGACTTTTTGCAAATTCTGGAGGTCCTACACCATTTGGGTTTCACTTGCTTAAAAAGGGCTCAAAAGGGCTCTGAAACACTGCCATGTGGGACTAATGACACCTTGCTTTAATTCTGCATCTTCAAACACCTACAACTAATCAGAAGCAAGACGACATCTCAAATTTGCATGGTCACATATAATTGGTGTTGCTGTTTCACACTTTATGTTCAACACATGAAGTCAATCCAGCAGTAGAGTGAAAACTACAACCAGCTTGAGATTTGGAAATAAAGTCCACTTCAGCTGGTAGATTTTAGATTCTAGGCACATTTTTTATATTATGCAATACTTTGTGGTGTTTAAGCATTCAGTCTTTCTTTGGAAACAGACATGAAATGAATTAATCTGTCTACTAATGCATAATGACAGCAAGTTGACACACACATACAGAGTGTATATTAGTTATCTAATTAGGAGTCAAACCTTTGATGGTGTTTTAACATTAAAGTTTAACAATCTACCACACCCAAAGCCTCAAATACTCACACACAGGCTTGTGTAGCTGTCTTTATTAAGGCATTGCAGTCACTGCTATCCTTTGATGGCAACTAAACTATAATTTGTATCCTAAACCTAACCACAAATTACGCAAAAAAGGTAACCAAAAATGCCTTAATAAGATTGGTCCCAACAAGTCCACTCATCATAGCTTAAAAACTCCTATTGAAGTTACAA
Organism: Craterocephalus amniculus; assembly: GCA_036024015.1. NCBI lineage: Eukaryota > Metazoa > Chordata > Actinopteri > Atheriniformes > Atherinidae > Craterocephalus > Craterocephalus amniculus. The sequence continues at coordinate 6,529 of JAVQJG010035033.1, forward strand.
AGCAATTCAAAACAACAACAAAAAATACCTACAGATATTCTCTTTTATTTTAAAAAGACTGAATCTGATTTTGGCAATGACTGTGTTACCTGACCCATATCTCCTCCAGGCTGTCAGGTTTATGAATTTGTGTCATCTCTTCTGCAAAGGCCCACTGACAGTCACTCTCTTTCCACACCCAACGTAACACACAAACTTCCACATGTTTGTCTCCTCCAGCTATAGACTAGCTTTGTGAATCCTTCTTCATGTTTTATGGAACTGGCTTTCAGAAAAAGGATTAGATTGTTTGTTGAATTCTCTGTTTACTTACCCACCAGTGTGACTGACAATGTTTAAATTCATCAGGCACTTGGCTGGTGGTAGGTGCATCATTTCCAGCCCGGCTTGGCCACAATGCCTTTCTTGCTAATGTTCCTGCGACGAGAGGCAGCTCAAGTCAACACCATCTGTAGCTGCCAGAGTGATGCTTTACAGGTGATTTAGTTTGCAGTACTAATATTCCAAAAACACATAGCCAGTTAAAGTAACTAAGAACTAAACTTTAGGGTTGAATCTAATTAAATGTGATAACAGAAGGAAAGAAAGCTTAATTTGCCCTTCAGTAATATTTTATATTTCTTTCTTTCTAATACATGTTTCGCTATGAGATTACATACCCTGCATCCATGTCTTGGGTGAGTTCTTTGATTGTCACCGAGTAACAGGCAGAGGACATCACCAGCAGCTGCGCAGCTCCTTCACACCCCAGCACAGGTTTTTCAGATTGGAGCCTCTGCAGTGACCTTGGCTCTATAAGTGCTAATATTCCAGGAGAGGCACACCTGACAGTTACGTTTCACTTCCTCTGTCCCCTATGCTACTCTGACACTCAGCTCAGCCGACACTCTGAGAGTTAATGAGCTCAAAAGTATGATCCCAAACCTGATCTAACCGGCACAATGTACTGTCCTACCTTTCATTTTCTGCCTATGTACGTCTCAGAGACAGAGCCAGTGTGGAAAGGCCAAACATGCAGCTCTGCGACTAATTCATCCTCAACTGGTGACTCAGCTCTCAAGTTGAAAAGAGATTAAAGGTCTAATTATCTTCTTAACTTTAAAAACGGGACAGTGTATCAAAATTCTGCCAAGAAAACTGTCTCAACAAGTGACACTCTGAGTCTTGGGAATTCTGCTTTGCAGACTCGTCATTTTCTCTGCGGGATTAACGAAGTAAAGTGAGAGCAAACTAAAATGCTTCATCGTTTCAGTTCATCATAAATATTATATGCTTTTCTTCATGCTCTACTTGTTGTCTTGGTGGTCTAAAACTCACCTTAAGACCACCTGATATTGTGTATGCCTTTCTTGTGCTGCTAAAACTGGTCTGTGGACCCTGTTCCATTATAGGAGTTTACCTGGTCCACAAAAAACTTCTGGTGACTGTGATTTCATAATTTTCTCCTCATGCTGTAACCTTCAGACTTCCAGTTCAACTTTAAATCCTATCATCTGCAAAAACACTCCAATGACTCTGCAGTTTCTGCGGCGCAGCAGTGATGGACAAAAAGCAGAGTAAAGGGAACTCGTCCATCGCTTCATGCAGAAATAATCACCTCTTCTTGAAAAGGAACTAAATGAGAGATGATTTTGAATTTCGGAGGAAAATGAGTGAGCAAAGAACTATTTCTAACTTGACAGAAGAGGTGGAGAATAGGCTGGAAATGTCTGTTCTGAACCTTTTACAAGAAAGGACACAGCAGATTACTTCTTTGAGAGCGAAGATTTTTCAATGCTAAATGTGTATCATCTACAAGTCTGTTGTAAAAAAGCAGAGCTGTTTGCAGCCGTCTGTAGGGGCAGCAGCATCGACCCGATCAATCTTTCTGCAAGTTTATATAGAAAATGTATTAAGTTTAAATTCTGTGTTTGCGTGAAATATTTTTATTCTGATCAGGCTGTGGATGGGTGGCTGGATTGTAAACACGGCTGCAAGTTGAGCAAGTTGTGAAAAAAGTCAGACTAACTTTTCCTCCATCTGGTAAAACTGATGGATGAGTGAATATCCACAACTCGATGGTTTTGTCCGCTAGTTGATAGCCACCCAATTTAGAGAGGAATGCAGAGGCTTGGAGGGAAAACGAACAGGTGAGGACATTTATCATGGTTTCAACACCTTTCCTAGGAATTTGTTCATGAATCATTGATAACTTGTTTTTCCTTTTAAAATGTTTGAAATGTGAAAGTGTTTCTTTTGTCCTTTTTACTTGTGTTCCCAACCAGAAAGCTTCGCATCAGTTAGGGGGTATCTACAGTAGCTGGAAAAGTACTACACAGGGGCTACATTGCTAAAAAAAACCCTCAGAGAACCCCTGCTCTACACAACTCAAAGGACACAACAGGGGGATTAGTGAGACCGCCTCAGGTCAAAAAAAGATACAAGGGTCCATTTTGGTCGACAAACAAAATACTTTTTATTTCATTTCAATGTTACATTCCTTGGCCTTGCCAACTCTTGTCAGCTGAATTAGTCAAATACGCCTGTCACATGATGCAAAAGAAAACCAGACGAACTTCTTTCATCGTTCTGTGTAGGCACTTGTCACGGTGAAGTGTCTAATCACTGCAAGCTACACAGTTCTGACACCCGTCTGTCTCTGATATCACAGCACACGAGTCTCTTTTCAGTATTTTATGACCCTATTGCTGGTTCACTGCTTGTCCTTTCTTTCACACTCTTCTTGTACGTAATAAGCACTGCATCCTGGGAACACCATATCCGACCTGATGCTTTGTGGATGCTCTGATCCTGTCATCATTCCATCACAATTTAGCCCTTGCCAAGGTCTCTGAGACCTTTATGCTTTTCAATTCTTTCTGCTTCCGTTGCTGTCAACAACTTACTCTTCACTCGCTCCCTAATATGTCCCCCCTTTGACAGAAGTCACTGTAATGAGAAAATAAATGTAATTGATTCAACCTGTCAGTGGCTTTAATGTTTACTGATTTACCTCTAAACTGAGATATCATCATAGTACTACAGTGAAGACGCAGAGCTGTATATGTAAGACGGTGTTAGTCTCTTTACTGTTCCGGTATTCTTCCGATCATGTTCATCATGTGCCCTGATTATCTGGCTGTCTGCCTGAGCTGTGGTCAACAAAAGGGTTGATCAAAAGATTTCCTTTAAAGAAAGGAGAAGATGTCAGTGGTGAATCGAGCCTCACTGATCATCAGTTAAAGATTATTGTATGATTAAAGCAAAACAATTGTGTGCATGTTTCTGAGTGGGTGTGTGGACACACACGCACACTTTTGAGTAGTTTTTTCCAACATGTCCACTCATCCAAATGTAGTAATAAAGATCTTGTCAGGACCATTACCTGCATGTTTTAAACACATTAGCAAAGATGCTAACTCTGCTGCCAAAAATCAGGTAAGGTCCCAAACATTTTCATTTCAAAGCACAAAAAAGAGTTTTTAAAATAGTGTCAAGAACTTTTCCAAATACAGGTAGGCCTATTAAGTATGAAGCTCATGTTGCCAGCAAATTCCTGATGCCATGTGATCTTTTAATTAACACATAACATGACATGAATAGTACAAGGCTTTAAAGGAGGTATTCCATTATATTACATCCGGCCTTTTCAGCTAGCAAAAGCAGCTAGTTTTTAGCTTCGGCGTGACACTCTTTCTCTGCCAATGGGGATAACTTCCATAACTTCCAGATTCTGACCAGCCAGTAAAAGCGTTCCCCTTGGGCACCCAGAAGTTCAGGAAGTTAGCCTATTGGCAGAGAAAGAGCGTCACTCCAAAGCTCAAAATTTGCTGCTATCGCTAACTAAAATGGCCTGACGTAATATTAGGAATAGCTCCTTTAAATAAGCCTGGAAACTAACCCTGCAGACTGGGATCCTTTCCTAAGTAAATTAAAGGAAATATAAACTTTACTGTCCCATGAGGGAAATTTGCTTGATAGTAAGACAAGATACGAGATAAAACAACAGAAATCAAATGTATCATGGAAACAGCTAGAAAACCTCAGAAAACCTGAGAATCGATGCATTGATAATACGGGTTGTGCTGTTTACCTGGCCTACCTTTCCAGACTTTTTATTTATCACAGTAATATACACTGGGGTTGCATTGTGAAGCAAAGTCACCAAAACACACTTCTTTCAGGACTAGCTAGCATCTTAACCCAACACAAATCCCATATTTGTGCAGAGACAGTGCTGCACCCTTCCAGTTATTAAAGTACTGTATGCTCATGATCCAAAAGTAGAAAGTAGAGGTTTTAAAAAAGCAACTTCACTATTAATAACCCAGTATGTGTCTGAAAAATGTGCTGCTCTGCAGCCTGACCATCCAGCAATAGAGTGTCGCTGTCCCTTATCTCTCCATAGCAACCAAGGGTGTCAGTGACATGAGCTTCTTCTGAGAGGGCAGCACGAGTGTGTCAGAGTGTCTCAATGCTGTGGGCTCGAGAGTTGTGGCTTCACACCACCAAGGCTGCCCACTGGCCCGAGCGGACCTGACAGGCTCGATCCTGAAAAGTGTAGCAGCATCGCAGGAGTGATAGCAGGATATGAGGGAAAGCTCAGGCTGGAGGTTTCTGCAACATTCGGACATTTCTAGAAACTGGATTATCTGTTGCAGGAGTGAAACAAAGCATCCTTCAACCCCCTACCATATCTCGAATAGTTAAAGAAATGAACTCTTCGGTCAAAACTGAATCGAAACCTTTTGGATATTTAATTTTGGGGATCGGTTTACAGTTATCACACTCTCAGATCTCAGACACACCCACAGCAGACAGAGATTTCTTGCCTCTTGGAGAAATACAAAAACATGCAAAGTAACTTGAGTTGTAACACAGAGTAGATTCTCCCCATTCTGGCTATTAGACTGTACTAATTTGGACACAATCAATGAAAAAGTGCACCAATTCAAGACTTTACCATCATTCTTTCTATGAGTGTTAATGCAGCCCATTCCATACATTAAGTATAACCCAGTGCACCTAAACACCAGTAATATTCGGGGTATTACAAGCATCTTTTTCAAAGAAAACCCTTCACATTAGCAAATAAAATACCTGGAATAAAAAGACCAGTTCTGAATCAACCCTCTAAGAGGCTTTGGTGTGAACAAAAAAATCACACATGGAGACTGAAAACAATCTGTTTCCTAATCTACTTAATCTCTATGGTATCACAGCTCCATGGAGGCATCATTATGATTTAAATCAATGTATTTCTAACAATATCCAGCTACGTCCATGAGACAGGGGCTTTTCTGAGCTGCTGAAATGGCACCGGCAAACACCGGCTGTGTTTTGCTCTCCATACTGCACAATAAATCGTGATCCCCTGAGAGGGAGCGAAATGACGTCAAGCCTCCCTTATTCATAGTCCCTGCATATTCATCCTCAAGGTCTTACATTGAATCTAAGTAGCAGAGTGCATGTCAGAGTAAGGGGAAGCGCACTGGATGAATTTTGACACTTGAGCAGCAAATGTTCACACTTTGACAAGTCAAACCTGTCAGGGGGTCAAATACTCATTATGGAAAGATCCAGCATGTTGTTACAAGCTGATTTCTTTCCTCCAGTCTGCAAGTTTCTGCAGTGGAAACAAGTTCATTTTCTTCTATAATTAATTTAAAATGGATTACTTTACTATGTTGTTTTCACATCCAAAGGCACCATCTCAGAATTTCGCTTGTGGGAACTTTTGTGATCTTGACAAAATCAATGGTGCGTTTACTTGGAGCTTGCATGGATAATGTACACTTTTATCCGTGCAAACTCCAAGAACTGACTGAGGCTTACAGCCACTACTTTGATGGTAAGCAGTTATAACACTTTAGATCGTATCACTGCTGCAAAACAAAGATAACAATCAATGGTGTTGCAGCATTGCCATCTGGTGGCACAGACGCAACAAAAAAGAATCTTTTACCTGACAGGGAGGGCTTCTGGGAGTGCAGGGCTGAGGGGACGCTGACGATCAAGCGCTTATCTTCCACAGGAACCTCTGGTATCTCTGAGGGGCTGAAGAAAAACTGAGTCTAAATAAGACCTGGATTTATTCCACTCAAGGGTTACATAACATGACATAGAAAAGTCAATTATCTCACACCTTGAGGGGATATTGGCAGGAGAACGATATCGACCCAGCACCAGCGTTTCATACGGCTTCTTGTGCTGTGAATCTAGTGGAAACACAAATTCTCCAGATGTGGTGACCTGAAGGGAAACAGTAAAAACTTTGGAATGACCCCTGTGGGTGTGATTTCCATTCTCCGATAGATTTATCAGTCAGATGTCCTGTACCTTGACCCAGAACCATTCAGCCACAACCTGCACGCCCCAGTGTGGATACAGCTCATCACGGACAAAGCGCAGGTGGCTGGGCCGGTTCGTCACCCAGGTAACCACTAAACAGTTTGGAGATGCCAGCAGGGGGACTGGGAGCCGCTTCAGCTGGGACGACGGCAAAGAACTGTATCTTTATTGAAAAAACATTGAAGTTAGTGTTACAACGATCACCATTAACATTCAGTTTTACTCCTGTTTACCTCTCAGTACCACTAGTGTGGTGCAGCCAGTTTACTTTTGTGGTTAAAAGAGAATCATCCTGATTAAGGGAATACTTCACCCTCAGAATGATGTGCCTTCATTTTCTACTCACCCTCATGCTGATTAACACTCTGCAACACTTTTTTTAGATGTATCATGCAGCCGGAGATGTTCTGCATAGATTCTGTTACAGTGATGTTAAACGGCGCACGTGTAAAAAGGTCCATAAAAGTCCACAAAAAACTTGGCGATATTCCTCCATAGTCCTCGTCCAATGTAAATCTCCCCACATCTCCGACTGCATAATAAATATTAAAAAAAGTGTTCCAGAGTGTTAATCAGCATGAGGGTGAGTAGAAAATGAAGGCACCTCATTCTGATGTTGAAGTATTCCTTTAAGATATCTGTTGGGATGTTTTCCAGCGTGTAATCCAACATGTTTTCTAGCAACATGAGTAAATCACAATTACCATCAAATGAATAAATCAACACAAAAATGTACAAATTTTGAGTTATCATTTTCTTCTAGCATTACCTCAAATACAATAGTAGGAATTTTCATTACAACATATCATGAAATTTATGTTCCCTTGGAATGAATTCCTTAATATTAAATGAGGGATTGAGAACTATCTGGCCATAGCTATATTTTGGTTTACAGCTAAATGACTTGTTACATCATATCCTGCATACAGAGGCCCTTTCTGATTGGTGAACTACCATTTTCTGGCCTTGACGTCATCATTACAGATGCAGTCATCTTGCTTTTTGGATGAAAAAGCAAAATGACTGGTGCTGCATTGGTAAAAAACAGAAAAACAAAAAACCCCAACTCTTAATTATTATAATTATATTGACATATCTGATGATAAAAAAGGTAGTCTTTTCCTAAAGTTAGGTGTAATTTTTCTAGTGCTAAAAAAATATCTGAAGCAATATTCTTCAAAGCTGTAAACAAGAGTCTCTGAGACTTTTCTATGAACTATTTTGGAGTGAATAAATGAGGCTGTTTGCTGTCTGAAGACGGTGGAAGTACTGGTTGCACCACATGTGTTAGAATTAAGAAGTTATCAAAGTATAACAAACCTTGAGAGAAAAAAAAAAGAAAAAGAAATTGTCTGTGATAGATATTTGCAAAAGGAAAATTAAAAGGAATACTACACTGGCATTATTATTTAGGTCTGGGATGGTAAAGATGCCAGTCTGTCACTTATTTCCTTGCTCAGCAGGTCAGACGTGACACAAAAATTTTTCTATGCACCACCATGCTTCTTCAGACAACAGCAGACCAAATGATGGACGCTGAGAGAACCTTTTACATTTTTTACAACCACTGCACACCTGGAAGTGCTTTCAAGTGGAGGGGGGGCAAAGCAGGGAGCATTCGGATGGTTGCAATCAGCAACTTCATCACGTAACGCAACTGCAGCTCAAAGGGCTGCTGTGGTTTTAGGTGTTAAGGTAGATTTGTCTTGTTTTGACCATTTTAGGTCTCAGAAAACATCAAATTAAAATGCCCCTTTTGGTAATATTCGCACTGTTCCATCACTCCCAATACACTTAGCTTCATTATGGGTTAGATTATTAGATTAAACTGGTTAGATTATGAATTTAGTTTGTTATCTTAAACAATTCAGTTTGTTTATCCTTTACTTCAATCTTTTCTGTCTGTTTCTTGTGTTTTTTTTTTTTACATGGAAATGTCCTCTCCGGAGATCAATAAGGTCTTATCTTTATCCTTATCTTTATCTTCTTTTCCTCACACTTAGCGAAATGTGTGAATGCCCAATTACCTGCGGCTCCTTTTCACAGACTTGTTTTCCCATGGTGGATCCATAACTATGAGGTCAAACCTCCTTCCATCTGAGTGAAAAACACACAACTTTGTCATCAAACACTGTCAGGCTCTGAGAAAATTGCAAAACTTTACAGTCAAAATTTTTAACATCTAAATCTGAGGGAAGATATCAGACCTGTTTATATCTCATATCATATAAACAATAACCAACCAATCATATAACCAGCATCTATGTGAAATGGTTTGGAAAGGATTTATACATTTTATAATACTTTTATCTGTGTTTTCCATCTATACTCACAGGATACTAGTGGTTGTATTCTTGTAAAATCAGAGAGCAGGAAGGCTGAGCGAGGTGGTATGACATATTCCCCTCCCATCAGTGTAACTGCTGCAGCCCAGTCCTCTTTGTTCTCAGTCACCCGAGAGAACAGGTCAACATGTGAAGTAAAACCATCCTCGGTCACAAGTAACTGAGAGCTGCCCTCCTGCTCCTCGTCGTCCACTAGAGGAAGCTCTTTAGCCATCTCACAAAGAGATACAAGGCGGCACTCTTTGGACGGAAGAGACGCTTTCACTGAATCTGGCTCTCCGTTCAGGTATCCAAAGGCCCGAGCAGATCCCACCAAGGATTTAGTTCCTTCCAGGACAATTGATCTGATCTGTTTCATGTAAACACATTTCATGTCAGACACATAATAAATTTTTAAATCTTACATTTCCTGGGTACTCCTTTATAGATGTTCACTAAGAAAAAACATGACTATAAGACACATAATGATGTGTTATAATTAAGGATACTGAGTTTCTACTTACCTTCTCATGAAAGGCCTGTGAATCAATTTCTCCCTGGTTCAGTTGGCTGTGTTTTCTCTTCCTTTTCTGGAAGTAACATTAAAATAAAACACTTTTAAAGAGGTTCAAAAACAATTTAAACTTCTAAATTATAAAGAAAATGGACAACTACGATGGAAATAACTTAAAACTCTCACATGTCTGTCGATTAAAACTCATAATAACATTGTAATGTCTGAACTCAGTCATCAGATATTCGAGGATGTTGATGATATGGCCACGGTAAGAAGAAATCGCCCACAACACGGAGCCAGGTTACAGAAAGGAAGGTCAACATGTGGAAAGCAAAGCGGTTTATTGTGGGCTTGTGGAAGAAACCCCAGTTTTCATTGTGGACACACCTGTCAAGTTTCAAACACCTAGATCTGCTCATCATAAACAGCCTTTCCTGGTTCACCAACAAAGTCAGGGTTATAAAAAATGGCAAACCATTGCCTCTTTTTTCTGAAGGACACTGGTCTCCTTTTAAAATTGTGGGACAATGATTATGTTGTCCCAGTCCATCACACTGTTGTATGATAGCTGTTCTGAACAGGACAAGAAGCCTTTTAGTGGGTGGTTAGTTATATTGTCTTCCACCCATCAAGGACATTTGCATTGACAGCTCAAGGGTCAGGCAACCCTGGGATTAATGAATGACCCCATGACCAGGGTGAGTTCATCTGAACCGTGCAACATCAGGTCACGAATGTTTCAGCTGAGGTTCCATGTTTCATGCAGACTCCTATGCTAATATCTATAGTATGTATGCTAACCCTTTTTAATCTATGTTTTTTCTTTTTATAATGTCCTTGAAATACAAAATTGTGTTGTTTAATCAGAATATAAGGAAACATTTCAATTAGTTAAGCAACTCAAAAGCAACTCACTGCTTTTGTCTGAACCAAGACATGTTCATTCATCTTTTGCATTTGCCCCAGAGCTAAACTTCAAAGTTGCATGTTGAAAGACATCAACTCCTTACAATAGCTCAGCATGGTACTGATGCAAACAGCCTGAAGCAAGACGGCAGCCTTTTGCTATTATTGTTCAGCCTAATGAAACAGATCCTTATCATAACCTTGTATCCCATGCCCTAACCCTAACCCCCTTAAACTTGTTGTAATTATTTGTATTAACTCTAGTGTTATGCTTACTTTAGCTAAGCTATTCATACATTTATTATATTCTATAGATTTATTGCATTACTTATCAGTTTATATGTTTACCGTATTACTTATTATATCAGATATGTTTTGCTTGTTATATTATCCTTAATTTAGAAATATATACATTAAAGTTAGTATGACATGTGTTAAGACTTCACAGCCTTTCTGAACTCAGCTTAGAGCAATTAAAATGATTCACAGCCGCTTCACAGCCTCTTCACAGGCTGATAAGACCAGACAGGACGAGCCATGAGATAAGACAGACCTTGAATGATGTGCCTCAAAGAGAGGACCTTTGTTAGA
>JAVQJG010035044.1:0-19566 GCA_036024015.1 Craterocephalus amniculus
AATAATGCACGACGAGAGCTATCAACCAATGAAAGCTTGAATGATGCTTTTGAAAACGGGTGCGTATTCCACTCTCGGTGAATATTATATTTGATGAGGAAAGAAAATACTGACAGAAATAACGTAGGATACTCATTTGCCTAATATTGATTGTAACGGAGTAAAAGTACAAATATATAATCACAGATTTACTCTAGTAAAAGTAAAAATATTCCAAAATAAATCTACTCACACAAGTACATTCTTTTCAAAAATTTACTTAAGTAAATGTAACGGAGTAAATGTAACTCGTTACTACCCACCTCTGATTTTGGTAATACATTTTTAAAATAGTTACATTTTTCTAGTTTATAAAAACTATTACCAAGCTATCTCTTAGTTAATAAGTTTGCAACATGTCCACATAGCAGTAGACAAAACACACTTTTGAGTTGAATAGAAATATTTAGCAATAAGTCTGTTAATCGAAAGGTAGGAAAATATTAGTGCAATAAGTGTCCCGGCCACAATAATTTTCTTTTTTTCTCCCACAGTCTGAAAGCTCTCGTTTTCTTGTAGACTGATCACTCGTGTCTTACTTTAAGCCGCATGGTTTAGTACAATACCACAGAGTGTTGCAGGATATTTTTTTGTTGCTGCAGGATTTGTTTCAGAATTTACAAAATTAGGAGGAAATACTCTACTTTCAGTTGGGTATTTTAACACTGATGTGTGGAAGGTGGCATTTTGCACTTTGTGTGTTTTAAAAAGAAAAAAAAATGACCCACACCGATGGAAAAAAATATACACTCATGAGGGACAGAATCTAAGAAGAAACGTGTTCAACAGAAGTCTCCCAGTTCAATTAAGCCATGGTATGGCTGTAAAAGCTCGCTACGTTTAATTATTCTGTGCCATTCAGCATGAGTAAACCATGTAGAAAGGCTTTATTTGTGCACCTGGATGTCCTGGACACTCATCACCCTCCTCTGCACTTCTCTCAATTATCTGTTCCCTTTGATTATCTTTTCTCGCATCTTCCTTTTGTTTGCTGTCTCGATCATTGCAAATTGCCACGGATGAGAATATGCAAATGTTCTTGTCGTGCGGCTCCTTTCAACACAGATATGCCATTTTACTGCTGTCATCAAGCTGTTTTGGAGCCCTTTGAATAGCTTGTTGAATGAAACGACGCAGGGGAGGATTGTGTCAACTAAAACACAAAAGAAAGTAGCTTTTGTTATCATGCGGTGGTTGGGCTTTGTGTTATTTATGCAGAAATGTCTGCTCTCTAGAGTCTAACTTGAATGTAACATTAAAAAGTGTTTTTTTTTTCTTGCTTAAAAAAATGACGGTACAGTATTAATGTGTTCTTTTATTCTCTGACATTTTCCACCATGTTTTATAAGGAAGTACTTTTTATTGTTGGCATTGCTCAAACTCAAAAGTTTTTTTGATTCTTAGCGAGATCAATCGGCTGGACCTCGGCCTCCTTGTTGAGGTGTGGAACAAAGGCCTCATTTGGGACACCATGGTGGGAACTTCCTGGATTCCTCTTGGAAGTGTCCGGCAGTCTGATGAGGTTAGAATACACATAAACGGATGAAAACCCTCAGACTATTGAATTATTGATCACTTTATTGGTGTATTAATATTGACTGATGTGTTGTTTAAACCCTACAACGGAACAGATGGAAAAATATTCACAAAGACATTGTATGGATGAACATGCACATGTGTAATTGCAGGAGGGCTCAGGGGAATGGATTTTTCTGGATGCAGAGGTTCTGATGAAAGCAGATGAGATATACGGCACTAAGAACCCAACACCTCACCGAGTTCTGCTGGATACTCGCTTTGAGCTGCCTTTTGGTGAGATTATCAACAAAGATGTTTTATTGACTTACGTCTGAAAGCGGCAGGTGTTTTTTTTGTTTTTTCTTTTTTGTTTACTGCATAAGGTTCAAGTTCCTTCTCTGACAGCAGGGAGTGCATTAGTGATTCTGGTTACCTGAGGGCAAATCAAACTGTAAGCCTTTGAGTTCCACAAATGACCTAAAAGCCTCTTGCTTAAATGTCAGCGGCCAATTTTTGATCCACGGAGGAAGAAATGTCCAAGCCAAGACATTGTGATAGGGTAGTAACCTGGTCTACTGTTGTTTTATGTAAGCACACTGTTGCTTGGATTGATCTTGCTAGTTTGAAAAGTAAAAGGAACAACACATTTTTCTGCATTTCTCTCAGATGCTTAGATAAAAAGATAAAAAAAAGATCTGGTCTGTTATTTACTTAGTTTTTATTGGAAACAAAAAAATGAATATGAATACATACCTCGCTAAAGCTATATATCCTTTTTTACTAGACATGCCGCGTTAACTTTGCCCTAACAAAAAATAATTTTCTGTCAAACATTTAATGCAAACATGGATGCCTTTACCAGAGTAAAAACATCTGTAGATATTTACATAGAATTTCCACTTAGGTAAAGAATCACATCCAATAAGTTGCTTTTTAAGACAGGAGGGTGACCTGTTGCCTGTTCTCTCCCTGATGTTCATTCACTTGACCACTCTTTATCAACACGATTTTCCTTCCTGCATCACTGACTCAAGCCTTGTGATCATCAAAGTTAAAGGAGGTTGTCAGTCCGCTGAGTGGGAGGCAGTCTCTTTCTTTTTTTGAGAGGCCTTTTAAGGTTGCCACTGCCCATCGTGCTCATCGTGTATTCTGTGCCACCAAAGCTGTTCATTAAAAGCTGTAGGACGGTGTGTCTTTGAAGCTCCGGCCTTTGTATTGGTGGCCTTTAAAGTGCATCTGTCTGCTCAACAGCATAGATCCACTTTAAAAATGGGAATGGGTAGCTGATTTCGGACAGGAAAATTATCCAAATTCTGTTTCAGGTTTCTAACATTGTTTGATAGGCATGAGAAATATAGAAGAAAATACACTGTGTCAACTACTGCATTTTTCGCCCGTTTACAGTGGGCGTGCTGGTATTTCCAGGCTATTTTTATTTACTTTAGTCGCAAGCAGCTTATGAGAAATTAAACAGGCATGAATATGTTATGTTAGCTTACTTATACAGGATGTTTGAAATGCATCTTTGTTTCATGCATGATTGTCACCAGACATCCCAGATGATGAGGCACTCTATTGGACCGGCAAGCTTGAGCGCATCAACACCATGGGAATCCATGATGAGGTAAAGAGCAAGAGTTTTTAGTATGTTTAAAATGTATAATTCTTTTAACTTTACCATTACTTTTACTCATGAAGCGATAGCTAAATTACTGCTTTTATGATAATTCTGATACAAAGCTGCTGTTTCCTTGTGTGCCTCTCATCTTTAGTACCCTCTTCAGGATGATGATCAGAGTGGCCCACTACCATTTGCAGCCTCCCAGTGCTGTGAGTGTTACTCCCCAATTTGCACACATCCTTGCCTCTAGATGGAGCCAGTTCCTCACCTTTCGAGCTCTTGGCTGTTGCACTGTTGTGATGTTAGGGTTGAAATTGAAGGACTTTCTTTTCCAACACAAGGACACTTCCGTTCTCTTTCCTTCTGTTTCTCTTTCTTTTCTATATATTTTTTTTATGACAAATCCTGCCTCCTCATGACTCACTTCTCACTTGTAACATTTGCACTTTCACCAGGCAACTATTTCGGATGGGCTGAACCACAGAGTATGTAACACACTTTGATGGATCTCTCCCCCTGGCCAACCCCCACTCCTTTCTACGTTTCATGATATTCCACAGTAACATGAAATCTATGAAGTTACCATGCATCTTAGTCACATTATTTTACTCTTGAAAAGTACTTTTCATCATCGTTTTCCTTGATTCCCTTCTAGCCTTTTTATTTCCTATCATCTTCACTTTGTCTTGTTTTATCATTGTCTTATAACATCAATGGTTTAAGATGCATCCTAGAGAGATGAGTCGGGAAACACTCAGACATGGTTTTGCTTTCTCTCAGAAATTGCACTCCAAACCCAACAACAAATAAAAGAAGTTCCAGTTTAATTTTTAAAACTTATAAATTACATGTCTCTCATTGAAATAACAGCTCTCACTCTTTGCTGATCTAGTAAACTTTATACCTGCACACATTCATCCAGCCTTATTTCTGTCAATATCTTTGAGAATAAGGTTTCTTCTTCACCCTCTTGCACTGTGGTTTTGCTCTCACCTCCAGCAGATGTGGACCTTCAGAACTAATCTATGTTCACTCAGATCAGTGCATGTCTAGCATACAGTTGCAGATCAATACCAAAGATAGAATTTGAGAACAGCTTATTGCCCTGTAATTAGGAGAGTCTAAACTAATGGGTTGCTATTTTCTTAGTGGTGCAAACACCCCTGCAAACAGTCTTGAGAGAAAAACGGGTTGCGTTTGCTTTTATTTTGATAAACCTACCTTTTAAAAGATCCATTCTGTTTTCCCTCTTCAGACTATATCACTGACTTTCAATTTGTTCTCATGATGTCCACATTTTATTCTTTAATATCAGAAATGTCTTCAATATTCATATGTCACAACAGCCTTACTACCTATCCTATGTGATTCACAGCTGCAGTCTTCACTTCATGTCTTAAATCCCTGCAGTCATCTGAGGACAGTGGGAGAGATTAATTCATATATTTGCAGCCTGTAATTAGTAAGGGGCTGTGCCAGAGAGACATGCATTTATGTAAGGCTCTCACTGTGTTTACTATGATTTAAATCATCTTTGAATTACTTGCGTGCTACCTAGTAACCCATGACCGTTCTACAGTGGTCCATCTGGTCATTTATTTGGCTTTGTTATTCAGCAGCTGTTTGATCGGTGAAGCTCATGAGTTAGTTGCAACCTTAACCCCAGGACAGGAATATTCATATAAACATCTAACTTTTTAACACTACTATTGTATTGTATTTACATGTATTATTTGACATGTCTTGATTACTGTTACAGCTCTGGATGACCAGGACAGTGCTGTAGATGACCGGGACAGCGACTACCGCAGCGAGACCAGTAACAGCTTGCCTCCTCGTTACCACACAACAGCTCAGCCCAACTCGTCCATGCACCAGTACCCCATGGGTCCTCGGCCACAGCACCACCCAGACTGCTGCACAGACTCTGTGCACAGTTTTGACCTGGACTACAGGGACCAGCGGGGAAGCAGGTAGACAGAGTATAGACAGTACAACCAAACAAACCTTGAGACACTCAGGTTTTCTCACAGCTACACACATTTGTATGCTATAGTTTACGAGTAGCACTCTCCAACTCTAACAATCTATTTTAGATTCACAAAAGCAATTTATTTTAATGAGCATATTTTTCAACACATTAAAGCTTTGCTGTCCTTTCCATGCACCATTTATTGTGTTGTGCTGTTCAGATTTAACTTAAGAGTCACTGACTTCAATATGTTGTTGATATGGGCCAAAACTTGTGACTGGTGATTGTTTTTAAAATAGTTATTAATAATAATAATAATAATAATAATTAGGAATCCTTAATGCTCCTGTAACAAAAATAACAGTATTTCAGTATTGTAATTGCCACTTTGGTGCTGTTTGGAGGCCATATTTCATCCATGAAACAAATGGTCTTGGTGCAGGGAAATTAATCTTGTGCACAGAATGCATGCACACCAATGAGACCACAACAAATCTGCCTGCGCTGACTGATAGCAAGCTGATCCGGATAATGCGACATCAAGAGGGGAAAAAAAGGAAACAGAAAAAGAAAAAGACAGGATTAAAGCTATGGAAATCTCACTGTATATGTTTCATTTAGTCTTGAGGGCTTTTTGTGTTGTTTAAACTCCCTAGTAGTTTGAACAGAACTGAACTTGGTTTAGTCATATCTCATTGGGAACCCCTATGTTTGGCATACTGAGGGAGTAGTTCAGTAACAGACACATGCTTCTTTCTTTGGGGCTTAAAAAACTCTTCATCAAATGCCATGTGATGGTGATTTGGTGTAATCACCACCCTGAACTCTAATGTAGACCAAGTGTTGAAGTGCTGATAAGTCTGAGTATACAGCGGAGATTAACAAGGATCTAATTTTACCAATGCACATACAAACCAAACATGGCCACACTTTAACATGCAAACTCTCACTGCACACATACAATTAAATCGCCAAGCCATGTATAACAAATTATGTTTTTGATTTTTCATATCTTGATCAAACTGTAACATTACAGCAGAAACAGTGATTTCTCTGCTGATGTTTACATGTCCTACTTTTTTCTGCATGAGCATTTTCCTGTCTGTTTTTTCTTTGCTTGATTAATATCATGCTGCTTAACTTGTGCTTTGGTTTGCATGCTTTTCTCTTTGTGTTTATTTTTCACCCTGTCCCTTTATCTATCCCACACCCTGTTACATCTGTCCCTTTTACCTTGATAAGATCTTTAAACCAAAAAGGAAGGGTCAGAATTATACCTATAGATTCTGGCATGGGGGTTGAAGACTGGGAAAACAAATACAAAGGGCAGACAAAGCCTCAGCTGAGTGACTTCTTAGATGACGAGGAAGACAACATTATCTTTCGAATGGGAAGACCCTACCCTGAGCCACCAAACACACCAGTTACTACAAGTACAAAACGTAGTGGTTTTCTGCCTGCTACCTACCCGGAAGGCTATGAAACTATTGACCGACGGCGAAAGAAAAAGATAACTGACCCAGGAGGATTGCTCAGTACAGACACTGAAAAGTTGAGGGAAGAGACCTCTGACCTCGCAGTCCTTCATGAGAAGAGAGGGGAGCTGTTTATGCGGCAGGTGGCAGAGATGCAGGAAGAAGAGGAGCTTATGACATCATGCCTACGGCCATATGAGAACGGTCTCCTCTATAAAACAAGAATGTGGGCTAAAAACGAGCTAGACCACACTTTGGAGAATTATGTGGCATTCAAAAAAGAGCAAGATGCAAGAAGAAGAGCACGGTTTGATTTTGAATTAGAGAGCCCTCAGGATGTACACTATGCTCCAGGAACAGAGGATGATATTGATGATATTGCCTTTCAGGCTGAAAACTTGTTCTCTGAGAATGCAAGACATTACAGAGATAGGCTTCCTTCCTCCTATGAGGGCCACATAGAAAGCTCTCAGGGTCTTCAGGAAAAGAAATGTGGCAAATCTAGAACTGTAGGATGGGCTTCAGAGGCTATGCTCTCTCCTGTAGAGGAACCAAGTGATGAATATGTAGACCCCATGGATGAGCTTCAGTGTTTAGTTGAAACTGTTTCTGAGTACCTTGCTGAAAAAGAGGAAGAAATTAGCAGGTATGGTTCCCTTCCCAAATCAAGCAAATCAAGGCTATCTTCTCAAGGGAGTAATAGAACGGATTCCTTCGGAGAAGAACAGAATTGTACAAAGGACTCTAGAGGAGAATTTCAATCGCAAGCTCCTCCTGAGCAGGGGATTTCAGGTGTAAAAAATGCCATGAGTTCATTATTTAGTTCGCTCACTGACAAAGTTGGAGGATGTCCCAAACAGCCCGCCCTGTCTCCACAAGCCCCTTCTGCACAGCCCTCAAAATCTGGAATAACAAAACTATTGTCTTTTATTCCCAAATCAAATAGCACAACTCCTGTAGCTATTGTATCTCCAGTGGAAACATCCCCTGAAAAATCTATCAGTTCTTTGCCTTCTCAGCCACCACGATATGCCAAAGGTCATTATCAGGAAACCCAAACAAGTGCAAAAGAGCATCTACCTGAGTATGTTACAAAACCTCAAAGTGCTCCAGGAAATTCTGTCTTGGGAAAATTTAATCCTTTAAAGCTTTTTTCAGCAGGGGAGAGTGATAGCTCTACTGAAAGCAAACTGGCTCCTGAGTCCAACTTTTCTAACTCTCATACAGAATGGAATGAGAAATGGGTTGATAAGAGTGCTCATCAAGAGAGACAGGTGGGAACTACTGAAGGAAGCAGGAAATCAGAGAAGTTTAGAAGTCCATCACAAGATAAATTTCTTGGCCAAAATCATGAAAATTTATATAGGAGACAAAATGCCCAGATTTACAAACAAGAAAATGGGCTGGCTGCAGGGCTAGAAAAGTCTGCTGATCAGACACAATCTGCAGACACTGGATTCTTTAGCCCTTTTAAAAAGTCATTAAGTTCACTGATCATACCTACTGTTCCAATTCCACCTCAAGGACCTCCTCCTGTGGCTGTCTATCCGGTGTTTCGAACCACAGAGGATCCCCAACTACAAAAACCAGTGGACGACTCTTCACTTAGTAGTAAGCTAAAGCTACCTTTCCTCTCCTCTGAAAATGTTTCCACTCAGCAAAATCCCAAAGCAGATGGAGGCATGCTTTCTGGATTTTTAAAACTTTCATCTACTGAAGACGTTAGTGCCTCCATGAGAACACAGAATCATCCACAAGCAAGTCATGGCTCATCTTCAGAAACCTCTGCCACCCAGAGTTATGCTGTGTCCCAGGAGAACACTGACAAAGGATGGTTCTCCAGCATGTTTAACCCCCCATCTGCTCCTTCTGGTTCAAACCAAAGTTTTACTCATAATCAGCAACCTCCAGACAGTAGAACGCCACCTGGTTCTCAGCTTAGCTCAAATCAGAAACCAACTGGAACTCCACAAGGAATGCAGCGTCAAATTCCCAGTCAGCCTGAACAGCAGGGTTTTCTCGGTGGCCTTTTTAAAGGGAGCTCAACTGAAGATGTGTCTCAGACAGGCTCTAATCAACCCAAGCAAGGAGGACTTTTATCTGGACTGCTTAAATTAGGCTCTGCTAATGACCTACCTGGCAGTGTGCCCCAGCAAGTGAGAAATCAGCCACCCAAAACAAACATTCCCCCTCAGCTTCCCCATCACCCTTCCCCACAACAAAGTTCTTCAGCACCACAGACAGGTGGTTTTCTCTCTGGGCTATTGAAATTTTCATCAACTGAAAACATACAGCAAAATGTGCAACCTGCTGAAGCTGAAAGGCAAAGGAACATCCCAGCCAGCTATCCTGTTCAGCATCAGACACCAGGTGAATCAAAGCAACCCCCACAAAAGGGGCTGTTGTCTGGCTTCCTTAAACTTGCATCATCTGAACATATCCCAAGTAGTCAAACAATTTATCAGCCTGGAAATGTTCAACATAATCAACAAGCTGTTGCCCAACATACTATAAATGCTCAAAATCCAGGTCCTAATCTAAGTAACAGAACTTTGGAACAGCAAGGTCTCCAAAAAGAGACAAGTAAAGCAGGCTTTACTCGACAAAAAACGGTGCCACCTCAGCAACCACCGTCCCAAAGAAGTGCTGTTTCATCTGGTCTTTTTAGATTTTCTTCAGCCGACAGTGTAAACACACAGAATCAACCACTGGCTCAACAGCATGGAATAGCCCCAAGTAAATCAAGTCATGAGCAAGCAAGACCAAAGAATATGCCATCTTCCAGTCAAAATCAACCACAAACCAGCACAACACAAAAAACAACTCAAGCAAGTGGACTATTTTCTGGGCTATTCAAGTCATCTGAAAATATTACACAACAGCAGCAAACTGTATACGAGGCTCAAACAAATCAACTAAATAAAGTGCCATGTAGCCAATCTGGTACAGCAACGGTGGAGACATTAAGTCAGTCAGGAGTGCTCTCCGGGTTTTTTAACAAACTAACAAAATCATCTGAAATCATTGACACAACTTCACAGACATCAGTAGAACAACCCCAACAGCAGAAAACCACAATATCCACGGCCACAATACAAACTCCAGTTCCTAATGTTACACAACAATCCTTACAAGAGCAAGCAGACAGAGACAAAAGGAATCCACGTACTCGTCAGCAAGGTTTTTTGTCTGGATTATTCAGCAAAAATGTAACTGAAGATCCTAGTACTAAACAAGCAACAATGCCCAGTCAGATTACAAAAAATATACCCACTACAAAGGCTACAATATCACAGTTGGATGCATTAAAAAGCACTGCTTCAGACTTTGGAAGGGAAAGGCCGGAAAGATCTGTCCCAGATTCCCTTAATCCAGGACAGAGCAGACATGCTCTTATCAGTACCCCTGTATCAATTCATGCAGAGAGTTTAGATTTGCGAACATCAGCTACCTTTGCAAGATCTCTTCAGAGTCAGGCAGCATACTCCTCATTTAGCACAGGTAATTTATCTCAGCTATACTGCTCTGGCTCACTTGCACCAACTAACCTAGTGACTTATAGTGCAGGAAATATTCATTCTCTTTTTCAAAGCCCGGCTACTTCTCCAGTCATGACCCTCAAGCCATATATTGGTGGAAGCAGTCCTTCTTTGTTTGGAGCAACAAATGAGAACTTTTATCAGAGTCCATTGTCTGCATATGGAAGTCCCTCGTACGATGAAAACAAATGGATTTGTGAAAGTGTTCTATGGCAACAGTTTCAGAATGAGTCACTGAGTTATAATTACCAGGTAGAAGATCAAGGTTATAGACAAAGCTGTGAAGGTACACCATTACAAACGTCTACTCATCACTGCAGCTCCTTTAATACCTGTCAGCCGGTTACCAATGTGTCTTGGCAAGGTGTTTCCTGTAACCAAGAACAAATGGGATCGTATGAGTTTGAGGGACACACAGATGAAGATCCATACTCCAGAAGGAAATTATGGAACAGCTATGATAATTTGGGAAACCTTGCATATTCATCTAATGAGGAAGGTGCACTGAACTTAACCACAAAACAGAATAACAGCAAATTTGGGAAATGGCATTCATTTAGTGACGGTAGTTCATACAGTTTGAATGGTGTGTCATATCATGAAGGCTATTATGAGGAGACTGCACCAAGCCTTTCTTACTCAGCAAACTGGCAGTATGGAATGGATAATGCAAACCGCCAAAATGTTAACACTAATGGTCAATTTTATGGTCCATGTCATACATCAGGTCGTCCGCCAGGTGCCAATATCAAGACAGAAGACACTCTGTACCTTGAAGACACCGAATGGTATCAACAGTGGCTAGCTCTTTTGGAGCAGGGAATGTGGTGGCCTGCAGAAGATGGTGACTGTGGCTACTTTGTTTATACAGATCATGAGTACATTTATGCCTTGCTAACAGATGTAGCAGGTGAATATGTGTATGCATGTGCACCTGAAGATGAATCATGTGGAAATGCACACCAAATAGATAGTTTCCCCAGTGCTTGTCTAAACAATGAAATGGTTTTAGTTTGTGGATTTAAAATTCCACTTTACAATGAAGATGAACTTCTTTGGCTTCCTGGTCAGGATCACTGTGGTTCCCAGCTTCTCAATGCCCCCTTAGATTTGTCTGCTGCCTATATAAAAGGAAACCAACTCATGAATTTAAATCTTGAGCAGTTCTCTGAAATGTTTGAAAATTCATTTGTTACACAAGGCCTGCAAAATTTGGATTTCGGATCTTATAGATTGAACAAAATCAGGATGGATCCAAGACACCCTAGTTCTCTCTATAGAGATCAGTGCCAAGATGTCATTGATCTTTCATGCCACAATAGAGATTACACTGGCCCTAACTGGAACAACCAGGAAGTTAAGTCATTTCTTGCTCAAAAGGTTTCTGTTTCCTTGAGCTCTACTCCTGCAGCTAATTCAAATCAGCAGCTACTTTACAATTGTTACCAACCCAGCGAGCGGCGGCGTTCATCTACTGCTGTGACGGTAAAACATGTGGATGATGTTTCAGAAGAAGAATGGAGGAAAAGAGTGTATCCAGTTGAAGGATTGCCTAATCGTCAAGTCAAAAAGATTTCTTCCCTAATATCTTCTTTTGTGAGCAAACCACAGCAGGTGGAATTGAATAAAGGTACACCTAATCGCGATCAAGCCTTTGACAAACCTAAGAATATTCTGTCATCGGGTTTCCAGAGTCTGAAGTCAAAGATTGTCAAAGAAGAGTCTCCTGCTGTTGTAACCCAGCCAGAAAGCACTAAACAACAAATGCAGAAGCCGGCTACCGCACAGGCAAGAATTTTGCCAACAGTACCAACATCCACTCAAGTGACCCAGCCCTCAAGACTCCCACAGACAACATCACAGAAACCAAGACTTTCACGTCAAAGTACCATGGTACAACAAGCAGCTCCACCAACAAAGCCCAGTGTCACAGTGCCTTTAGGGTCAAAAGAATCTCTTAACAAGCCTGTACAACCCCCAGTATCAGCTGAAAAACCAGTGGCTACGCCATCAGAGAAAACTCCTCAACAACCACAGGCAGGCTTCATGAGCTTTCTTAAATCCACAGTTGGAATGGAGGAGCCCAGACCAGGCCCCGAGACAATATCTCAAACACCTTCAGGTCAACAAAGCAAAACGGGTAGTACTCCTTCCTTACCAGGCAGTGCTGCTGGAAATAAAGAAACAACAGGAGTCTCAAATCTATTTGGATCAATTGGCAGCTTATTTGGTAATGACCCACCTCCATCACAAAAACAGCAAATGAAACCTAGTGTTACAGAAGGTTCCCTTTCATCAACATCTAGATCAACTATGGATGAAAGGTGCACACCTCGGCCATCACAGAGCCAAATTAGTAAAAGTATGTCTCAAGTCACATCTGCCACTTCTTCCGCAGGCCCTGCAGTTAGTAAGTCTGAAACAATGCCACCTACAGGGCAGACAAAGCAGCAGGCAGGAAATAAACCATCGGGTGGACTGTTTGGATTTTCAATTGGAGATATGCTGGGAGGATCAACACCAGCTGCTCCGTCTACCCCTGTACCTCAGACATCTACAGCGACTACAGCTCCGCAGGAGGAATCACTTGGCAAAAGTCTATTTTCAATGTTTACAGGGCCAAGTCCTCAACAGGTTGCACCTAAAACCAGTTCCACACCTCAGATAAATCCACCAAGTGCAACTTCACAGCCTCCTCAACAAGAAACACTTGGTAAGAGTATATTATCAATGTTTGGGGGGCCAAGTCATCCCCAACCCCCCAATCAAACAAAAACTGCCACACCTGAGGCACCACAACAGGGAGCTGTTCCTCCAAAAGATCCTCCATCCACAGGATTCCTTTCCATGTTTGGAGGTTCCAGCACACAACAGTCTCCAGCCCAGACAGGATCTTTTCTCGGGGGAATTCTGCCTGGGCCATCAACTATTCCATCTCAACAAAGAGGACCTCAGTCTCAAACTCAGCGAACTCAGACACAGTCTAAACCACAAGAGCTGCCTCAACCACAAGGACAAACTGCATCTTCAGTTCTTGGAGGTTTATTGGGTGGCTTATCTGGCTCTACTGAAAGTCCAAGAAAAAATTTGTTCCCCATGTTTAGTGGCCCCAGTCATACCCAAACACAAGGAAGCAGTGGAAATGCCAACATGCCCTCTGCACCGGGGACTGCAGCACCTAAAGTATCTCCTAAATTTATAGCCCCAAATTCACATGATATTGTTTTACCACCACAACAATCTCCCAACTCGTCACCCACCCTTAAAGAACCACAACAACAAAGTTCATCACAAATATCGTCTGTTTCCAGTAGCAATGTCACAGAGCAAGCCAGTGCCAGTGCAATATCAAGTGTAGTCCAAGACGGTAAAACTAGTGTCTCAAATGAAATCCATTCAAGCTCATCCACAGACGGTACTGCAACAGTGACTATCAAAGAGGAGCCCACAATTAAAGGTACAGATGTAACACCTGAGGAACCAAAACCAGAATCTGTTGACCTACAAAAAGAGGCAAGCACAGCAAGTGCACCACCAGATTCTGCCCCTCCTAAAGAGACAACAGCTTCTGGTCTGTTATCTATGATCAGCGGGACAGGTTCTCAACCTTCATCATCATCTGGTTTAATTTCAGACAGTCCTGGAAAAGGTTTGCTGTCTTTGTTTGCCAGTCCCGGTACTGAGCCTGCTACTAGCCAGACTGTCCCTACGCTAACAGGGTCTACATCAGCCGAATCAGGCCCTAAGGTTCCACTAACCAAAGGTTTATTCTCAGTTTTGGGAGGTTCTAGTCCTCAGCCTTCCTCACAGCCTGGAAGTTCTCTGTTAGGAGCAATGTTTGGAGGGTCCTCACCTCAGTCACCAGCTAGTCAAACAGGCGGATCTTTGCTTGGTGGTTTATTTGGAGGGTCTGCACCTCAAACGTCTCCTCAAGTTGGTCCCACCAAGGCTACTGGGGCTGTTCCTCAAACTTCAGGATCACAGACAGGGGCATCATTACTTGGAGGTCTGTTTGGTGGATCCACTCCCCAGGCTGCTGGATCTCAAACTGCTGGATCTATTTTGGGTGGAATTTTTGGAGGCTCAGGAGCTGTGTCAACAGTGGCACAGACAGGTGGGCCCCCTACCAACCAAACCTCAGCTTCACAAAGTAATAGTTCTATACTGGGAGGGATTTTGGGTGGATCATCTGCTCAAAATACAACTGCACAAACTGGTCCATCTTTTCTGGGCAATATTTTACCAGGCGCTGTGTCACATGAGACACCTGGTAAAGGTTTGCTTTCAATGTTTGGAGGACCAGCACCAGCTGCCACACCCACTGCAACAGCTACCCCATCTAATGTTGACAAGAAAATATTACCCACAGCTCCCACTGACAGTGCATCAGGTGCAAGTGTTTTTCCAAAGCCCCCTGACGACACCAAAACTGCTCCAGGTAGTGCAGAAATAGGTGTAACTGATACTGGTACCACAAGTAAGGAGCAAGTGGAAACCCTCCAGCAGCCTGATACAAGCTTGTCCAAATCTGAGAACAGCCTCACTGAGGAAGTTAGTGGTAAATCATCCAATAAGCCAGAGTCTTCAGCTGAAGATAATATGTCTAAAAAAACTGAAGTCTGTGCACCAGCACAACCTGAGCTTGTAAGTGCTCAGAGTCAAGATGTGCCACCCCTTAAAGTCGAAGGAGAAACACCGGCCCCTCACTCAGTGACTCCTCCAGTCCAGGCAGAGCAGAAGCCACCTGAGGCAGACAAATCTGTTAGTGACTCAGCGGCAGATGCAGTTACAGGCTTTGTGTCTTCTCTGTTTAAACCAGCAGTTGCTCCCACTGAAGGTCCCCAGCAACAGCAGAAGAACTCACTGTTTGGACTGGGTGCAACAGTACCCCAGGCTCCAACCAGTCAAACTGGACCATCCTTATTAGGGGGGATATTTGGAGGATCTAACACCAAGGCATCATCTCCCCAAACAGGTGCATCATTACTAGGAGGTTTATTCAAAGGATCTCCTCCACAATCTGGACCTCAGGCAACAGCAGCTCCCACTGGAGGATCAATATTAGGTGGGATGTTTGGAGGCGGGTCCACTGCCAAGCCTGCAGCTCCCCAGAGCGGATCTCTACTGGGTGGAATGTTCGGAGGAGCTGGAGCAGCGTCACAGACGGGTGGTTCACTCCTTGGAGGAATGTTTGGCGGAGCCACAGGTCAGACTGCAGGACCACAGGCTGGAGCATCAATACTTGGAGGCATAGGCGGATCATTGTTTGGGGGAATGGCACAGTCACCAAAGCCCTCTGAGTCAGTGCCAGCTGTGCCAAAAGCAACACCTGGGGCTCCTAATTCACAGATTAAAGCTGAAAATGTTTCAGCAAAAGCACCTCCATCTTGTGGAGAGAGCAGCACAAATAAAATGGATAACAAGCAGGTAACATCTGACAGCCTAACTAGTGGTACTGCACTCACATCTGTGACAGCTTGTCACAAAACCCCTGGAGTTGCAAGTGAGCCATTGAATACAACAAATGACAATACCGATCAGAAAGATAAGACCAACATAGAAAAGACAGCTATTGATGGAGATGTGATACATGAAAAGCCCATGGTCATAAAAGGAGACCCTGAGATTAAAGAAGGTGACAAATCAGTACCCCCTACTGCTCAGGAGGCAGATGTTAATAAACCTTCCCCAGCTGGTCAGTTACCCAACGGTTCTGAGCAACCTCCGTCTAAGTCTCTGTTAGGCTTTATGTCCACACAAAGTGATACAGGAAAATCTCTTGGATCACTTTTTTCACCTGCAATGGCATCAGTTGCTCCATCATTGCCTCAAACAGAAGGAGGTGGTGGTCTATTGTCAGGATTAAAAACCCTCTCTGGAGGCCTGTTTCAAGAGGAAAGGGCTTCTTCTGGAAAAAAAGAGGAAACCATATCTTTATTTGGGACAAAGATAAATTTTCCCTGGCAGGCAGAGCCACCCAAGCCACAGGCTGTTCCAGTTACATCTCAACCCGAATCTAACAAGCCAGCAAGTGATCAAACTCAAACTGTACAAAAAGTTGCAACATCTGATGCCCAAAAAACTGAACTGGTAGGTTCCTCAGATGATATAGAAACTCCCCAGATTTGCATCTCCGCTCCTGAAGTAGATCCTTCAGCATCCCTGACCCCAAAGGAGAAGGAAAGACTTGTAGAAATACACCCCTCTGCAGGTTCTGCTTCTGGAGTGCAGCTGGACAACCACTCCAAGATGGATCTGTTGAATGATAAAAGGCTAGTAAAAAGCAATAATAAATGGTATTCCCCTTCACCATTTATACTGCATTGACAGTTTGAAAAAATGTATTTTCCTGTCCAGTCCTGCAATCCATTTTCTGTAGTTTAGTTCATGTACAATTGTTTGTTTGTGTCTCAAATTCCATGTCCAATCTCAGAACAGAACTCCATTACAAATTGTTCAGTCATCAATTTTAAGATCAGGCAAATCTGACTTTTCCCTTTCCAAATGTATTTTTTTTCCAATTTTTGTAATTTTATCATGGTTTATTGTTCACTTGACAGTGCACTTTGCTTAAATAAAGTTAAACAGAGGTCCTTATCATTATAATTGCAATTCACAAAAGTGTGAAGTGGGGTTTAATGTAAGCAATCCCCTGTAAAAATGTATAAATAATGCAAACTGTTTGATGATGGAGTTCTGATTTGATTTGGGTTTACTTGTTGTAGATGTATAGTAATCATATTCTTAAATGGCTAAATCATACAGTCATTTTCCAGTTTAACAAATTTAGTTTATCTGCGTCTTACCCTTACAGATAACAAAAATATCCAAAATTCCAAACATAGTTCAATACTGCATATTTTATTTTGCATCTCCAGCTGTGCTTCAGTGAAGTTTCCTAACCCTTTGGTATCATGCAATTGCTTTGAAAGATCTGAAAATTGAAAAGGAAACAATAGAATTGACAATAAAATATGCAGATGGACTTTATGTAGAAATATAAGAATTTGGAAGGGAATGCATACCTCTCACCAGAAAGTGAAGTATGCTCTTAAATGTGCTAATTCTGTTCAGGAGCTCAGCTCTAATGTACGAAAGTTCATGCAGTGTATCATGCACATGCATTGATGTTTTCGTTTTTATCATTTCCAACATGCAGCAGCCTCGTTGCAAGGTTGAGTATCTCTTTCAGGGACTTTTATGGTGTCTGCACACCAAATCAGTTCAGAATTTAAACATTGATGGATATATCTTATTATAGTGTATATAAATAATTCTTAGCAGACTTTTGGGTTTATTCCTGTCCCATTTCAGTTTTATTCAATGATGAACTTAATCTGAGAAATACTTAAATCGACTTTAATTGATTAATTCCCACCCCACCTGTCTTGCCTTTTATTTGGTAATAATATGTAAACTACAAATATATTGGCATATATGTTGACCCTCTCTGACTTTGAACATTTCCCCCACTTTTTTTGAAATTGTAGTCCACTGGAAAGTAGTCGCTTCGGGTCATCGGGGAACCTGAGCCAGACCAGCTCCCAGCTGAGTGAGACTGGCCATGAGAGCACTGGGGGGTCAGAATTAGAGGAGTCCTTTCACTCCTTCCATAATACTGGCTTACATCTCTCCACCAATGGACAGCCATGTACAAATGGACATGTTTCCACCAATGGACACCGTAGTGTCAGTGAGCAGGAAGGAGACCAGCTGTCGTCTGAAGTACAACAGGGTCTGAAAAATGACACTCCAGCAGAAAGAAAATCATCTAAACTTCAAAGGTACAATTCTTGCATTGATATTACTTTCAGTCTGCTCATTTTTAAAGACAATACAAGAGAACTGAGGTTTTGTCTTTGTTAATTACCTAGTTTCCATGATGGAGGACCACCATTACCTTTTTCCCCATCCAGAGTCCGCTGGTTGAAGGCCATCAATAAAGTCAGGGTCCAGCTCCGAGAGGTAAGCAGTGGTTAATTTTCCTTCATTTTTCCCATTCCTGTTCACTTTCTCTATATACAAAGAAAACACACTTTTAAAGACAAAAAATTGTGGTCCATTGAAACTGGTTGAGTTTTTCCTCTCTGGATTTTCTAGGCAATTTTTTTAGTACTATTTACACTCCAAATACCTCTTCATATAAAGCTGACCAGGAGTGCATTTTGCATGACAGTTTAACTGCCATCAACTTTTCATATCCTGGCACTCCTGTGCTATACAATAAAACCAGTTTGGTTGTAATACTGCATTGGAAAGTGGGAAGTATCGCACCCCATCAGTTGACTAAGGCCGATTCATTGTGACTGAAACAGCCCTATAGTTTTGATTGACGTGTTAGTGACTCATGGTATTTCCTCTCAAGTTATGATACTGCTTATGATGTTGGTTCTCAAAGTTTCTGTTGGCTTATTTACAAGAAGTCATTGCCCAAAATGTTTTATTTTGATCTACAAATGCAAAAGAACAATGTGATGTTTTTTGACAGTAGATGCAATCAAAACTCTCTGTAAAATGGATAATTCATCCATCCATTATCTACCGCTTGGTTGATAATGGTCAGGTTGTGGGGGCAGCAGCCTGAGCAGGGAAGCCCAGACTTCCCTCTCCAAAGCCACATCAGCCAGCTCATCCCGGGGGGATCCCAAGGCACTCCCAGGCCAGCCGGGAGATATAATCCCTCCAGCGGGTCCTGGGCCTACCCCGAGGTCTCCTCCCGGTAGGACATGCCCGGAACACCTCAGCAGGGAGGCGTCCTGGGGGCATCCTGACCAGATGCCCGACCCACCACATCTGGCTCCTCTCGATGTGGAGGAGCAGCGGCTCTACTCTGAGCCCCTCCCGGATGACCGAGCTCCTCACCCTATCTCTAAGGGAGAGCACGGCCACCCTGCTGCGAAAACTCATTTCGGCTGCTTGTACTCGCGATCTCATTCTTTCGGTCACTACCCAGAGCTCTTGACCATAGGTGAGGGTAGGAGCATAGATCAACCCGTAAATCGAGAGCTTTGCCTTCTGGCTCAGCTTCCTCTTCACCACGACGGAAAGATGCAGAGTCCGCATCACTGCAGACGCCGCACCGATCCGCATATCGACCTCCCGCTCCATCCTTCCCTCACTCGTGAACAAGACCCCAAGATACTTAAACTCCTCCACTTGGGGCAGGACCTCACCCCCGACCTGGAGAGGACAAACCACCTTTTTCTGGCTGAGGACCATGGTCTCTGATTTGGAGGTGCTGATTCTTATCCCAACTGCTCACACTCGGTTGCGAATCGCTCCAGCGAGAGCTGGAGATCATGGCCCAATGAAGCCAACAGAATCACATCATCTGCAAAAAGCAGAGACCCAATCCTGAGGCCACCAAACCGGATCCCCTCAACACCTCGGCTGCACCTAGAA
>JAVQJG010035047.1:0-12688 GCA_036024015.1 Craterocephalus amniculus
AGACCGTGACTGTCATTGTTCTGAAACTCTTAATTTTAGAGCGAATAAAAAGAGGATTCTGTCTCACCGTTTCTCTGATCGCCATCTTTCCCATTGAAACAGCGCCCACTTGTGGTGAATCACTAATTTAAATCATATTGTGTCGGAAAGGAGGCTAGACCAGGCTGTCATCCCTTGTTGACAATTTTTTTTCAATGATCAGCCAATCAGACGAGAAAACATCATGCCACTAGCCGGAGCATGATTAGTTTACCTGAGGCCAAGGGAAGCTAGTCGCTCCTTTGCATCCCACCAATCAGACCAGAGAAGTCTGTCCATGAGTCATGACAGAATCATAGCGATCGTCATAAACAGCGGGCTCATAGTGAAGATATAAGGTGACGATTTGGAGATTTTAGCAAAAAAATACTTTCACCAAACTACCACAACAACATCAAGTTCTTATGAAATTGATAACGAAAACCGGAGCTTCGTGTGGAAAGCTGCGATGGAGTTCAGACTATTAATGTGGAAAGTTATGTATGGCTAGCCGCTAATGCTAACCTGCCGGTCCTATATATATATATATATATAATGTATATTCATATCTCTATATATATAGGCTACAGTTATGCACGTGACGAGCTTCCTCAGTAATTTTACCCACAAAACGCCACTGATCATTTGAGATAAATCTGAGATGATTTTGCAGTTATTAGATAATGAACACGTCCTCAGAGACAAACAGGAGACAAACAAGACAGAAAGCAGGGCAGCCTTCGTGTCTGCACGCTGACATACATGCAGGACGGATCCATACGGGACAAATAAACCGACCCATGGATGGAAGCAGCAGCCTCCCTGCACGCCTGCATACACACACTATGCAGCACACACACACCATAAGAGCACACACAGTTTAAAATGACACTAAATCTTCTGTCAGCTCATATTTAACTTCAAAGTTGTATTCTAACTAAAATAATTGAAGATATATGCAGGATTGTCCCATTTCCTGCCTGGGCTGACCCAAAACTGGGGGAGACATTGAAAGGAGGTCAAAGGTCATTTCCATTCATGCTATTGTCCTGGCATGGGTCTTATTCTACACCTGCTGTGTTCTCTGAGGGTCTGCACACATCGTCATGGGAGAAGGCTGGCAGGCCTACCGTCAGTCCACCAGCAACACACCAGAGAATTCACCTGTTAGTAGAAAATGTCCTCATCACCGGCTCGCAAAGAGAGGGACACTCCGGATGATGTTGAAGTAGTGATTAGTGTAGGGTGTGTGGCTTTCCGTGTGATAGGCGTGTTTATACTGCAGAGGTCTGAAAGCCTCGGGAGTCCTGGACCAGGCTGGAGCACTTTACCACAACCGGCCAGTTACAGACCATCTGCAGCCATAAGATGTCGACCAATCGATGCACATCACAGGAAAAGCACAGAGTTCATTAATGGAGGATATTATGGACGTCATCAATCAGGAAATTATTCAGAATTAGGGGTGTGTCCTTTTGATTGACAGGTGCCAGATATCCAGCAAAAGGAGGCAGCGGGTAGCAGTGTAGCCGGCTAACAGTGTGCCTTAGCTTTATTCCGCCTACCTCCATTAGATAGTTCGCTTCTGTTTGCTCCAGGTTAGCTTTGTTAGCTCATAGCCACAGGCAACTCACAGTTCGATGACTGTCAATCATCTATCCCCACAAATGAGCCCAAGTCAGACTCTTTAGCTTTTTTATTAGACCTTTTTTTTCCCCATGCATTAATTTATTGTGGCCATTTCTCATCTGAGTCATCAAACAGGCTCTGTACTCTCCAGTATTTGACATCAATTTTTTTTTCCCCCTCAAATTCATTATCTTCATCAGGTGATTTTATTAAATTTTATTTCCTCCTGAGCCCTGTGTCATATTGTTGATTTATGATATAAGCGTCCCTTTAAACACCTACTACATATATATGTATATGGTGTTTGAATGGGAATTTGAAGTAAATGCTTTGCCCATCTTTACCACTAGATGTCAGCAAATCTTTCACAGTGTACCTTTAAATCAAATAAGTGAGACATTTGTTTCACTTTGAGCTCATCTCTAGCTTCCTGTTGGATTTATCTCATACATGAAATGTGATATACAAATAAACTTGCCTTGCTTTTTCTGTTCAGCAAGTATGTAAACGCGACATCAGTTCCTCAAAAACTGAGACAAAATCTAACAGAATTCAGCACTCTGAATCAGTCTGTGGTCTGCAAATGAAGAACAAAGTCTCCGTTAGGTCTGAAGCTTTTCTGATAACATCATCCACTGTATGAAGGAGTTTAAGGAAGGAAGAAACAATCAAATGCAGAACCAAAATCCACCATCAATTCTTCCATAGAAATGAAACTGAGGGAATGTTATAATGATTTTCCACCTGTCTCTCAATGCCAGTACTGTCTGGAAAGAAAAGCATTTGTGAAATACAACCTCAAAAGAGAGAACAAGATGGTGTTTGTATCTACACAGAGAAAGACACTCCACAAGAGGAAGAAATTCAATATATCTTCTTAGGAGTGGACGCCCCAGAAAGTTCAGCCAAAGTCTGTGCAATGCTTGGAGAAAAAACCTGTGAGGTAAATCTCAGACTCTACAGGCAGCACAGCTTCCGGTCAAATAAACAAATGCTGCAAACCTCGTGGACACAAAGCGATAATGCAAAGAAGACTAGGCACTGATAACAGAAAACCACGACTGCAACTGTCGAATCATGCAGGGAATTCATTTCTTTACACAGCTTCTGCATTTTTGGCTTAGTGGTGTCTAATAATAAGCATTTTTTTCTCTTCCTTTTCAGTTCTGATAAGACAATGATTAGAATTGAAAGAGGGTGTACATTTTTTATTGACCTTTTTTGATAATATTGCTAAATATCATGGTTTTTGCTGCTGATTGCCACACATCCTGTCACATTAACCATCTCAGGATTTCACTACTAGGTTTCCTGTGTTCATTAACAGTATGTACCAGTCAGGTCTCGTGTCTGCCTTGCTTTACTCTGCGTGTTTTTGGTGTTTCTTTTTTTTTTTTTTAACCTTTTCCCTTTGCAGTATTTATTTTTATTTAAATAATAAATTCCATCCATCAACCATTCACCTGCTTCTATTCTTAAAGATCCTGCTTCTCTTGGTTGTTTCCACACTTAAATTAAGATATTACAAAAAGTTAATCAAATGGGCGTCATGGTTATGCTAAATGGAAATTGGGGCTCTTTACCAACTAAAAATACTTTTTCTTCCGTAATTATATAGTTATAATGAAAAAACAACTAAATTAAAACAGACAACATGGGGCAGCCCTGAAACCTGACTGGTTTTCCAGCTGCCACCCAAAGACTAAACCAATTAAACTCTACCAATAACAAATGCACCTCCTACGTGGGTAAAACCTCACATGCCCAAGAGGAAGTGAACGCAGCATGTCATGTGATTCCTTCTCCATGATCACACTGCCTTTGTCTGGCTGTCCAAACTTTACAGTTCCTGAAGAGGAAAAAGACAAAAAACCAACAGATGTGACAACTGCTTATCAGTGAAGTTTAATAGCCTGCTTTGTGAAGCACATATTCAAGTCATGCAGTACAGGATCATTCTAAGTAAACCATTGCTGATACAGTAAAAAAAAAAGATTATTTGTTTTACTTTTTACATTAGATTATTGTTACTACAAATGTAATTTATTTCTTTTTTAAAATCAAGAAAAAAAATAGCTACCTGGTCTGTGCCATGCATGGCCCCCCACTAAAACTCTTCTACACCCGCCTCTGACTGAGTCACAAGTTTTGAATCGATATTATTTTCCAGGCTCCAAAAATAAGGCAGCAAGGTAATGGGCAATCGTTTGGTCGCACTTAATTAAGGACGATCCCACGCAAATGCATTGTCTGTGATGTTTTACAGTAAAATCTAAGTGACTGATCTAAACTTCGCCTCGTGTCATGTGAGGCTGGGACATTCCGCGCGCTCCTGACGCAAATAAACAAACAAAGCCCCCGCCATCTGATTCAGGCTTTATGTAAAAGGATGCGCCTTTCACCGTGATCACAGCGGGCTCTCTGCAGTAGCTACCCTCCTCCGCCGCTGAATTTCCGGGCATTCCTTCCCTCGCGCGTGCAGCGGCAGCAGAAAGGGGTGTGCTGTTTCATCCGGGCAGCCCGGCAGACGCGCAGCTCCTCGGTCGGAACCTCGCAGCCTCATCATGGCTCTCAACATCCCCGGTGTGGCCGTGATGGTGCTCTTTTACCTGCTGGTCCTCGCGATCGGCATCTGGGCTTCCATCAAATCCAAAAAGGAGGCCAAGAAGTGCCACGGGGATAAGACGGAGATGGCTCTGCTGGGTAACCGGGGCATCAACCTGGTTGTCGGCATCTTCACCATGACAGGCGAGTAGCCGTGACAGCTAATGAATGGAGCACCGGAGGGACTAATCAGGCTATTTCTGCTTCATTTTCAAACGTGTTTCCTTTTACCTTAAAATTATCCTCACTTTGGGTTGATTTCTACTTTACATTTGTTATAAAGTAAATATTATTTTCACACGTGCCCTGCGCACATTCACTACTGTGCTGTTATTGTCGGTTTAATAAATCCCAAAAAGCCGAATTAGCCGAGAAAATGATTCACATGGGATTATAGGCAGTTTTAATTGGCTGTATTAACGCATGGTGGAACAGAAAGCATTAAAACCCGCGCTGAAGGAGAAGCTGTTTAAAGGACAGGAAGTCGTGCGGTTTCAAACAAGCTGAGTATGAATAAAGATGTAAATGTGAGAGGAGACTCTCGGCTCTTTTTGGGTTTTTTTTACGCGAATGAGTCCCTTGTCTGAGCTTAACAACTTTCGGACCAGTGATGCTTTAATGTAATTGGTCATTAAATAAACAGTTTTTAACCTATTAAAATTACAGTAGAGAGGCTGGTGTCCGGTGTCGAGTTGCAGGTGGAAGAGGTACAGCCTTGTCCTTCCTGTTGTGCTCTGCCTGCACGTCAATCTGTACATGTGTGTCCTACAGCTACGTGGGTTGGAGGAGGATTCATCGTGGGCACGGCAGAGGCAGTGTACAACCCCTCCATGGGACTGATCTGGGCTGTGATGCCAATTGCGGCAACCATGTGTTTCATAATCGGTAAGTTTCCTTGGCAGAGCTGAGGAGTACCAAAGGGTCAGCTTCATTTAAACTGCAGGACACGAGTATTAAGGTCTAAGTATTTATAGCCACAGCGGGTGTCCCATGAGGCTGTTCTATTCATTACACAATACATTGGATGGCAGAAAAATGACTTCATTATTCTTAGATCTCTCTGACCCTGAGGATTGAGTGTCCTCTCCAGGTAAACAAAGCATGGGATGCTTGTTGGGATCAGTAAAACAGCTAATTAATAAACAGCCTTTTATGACCATGAGCCTGTCCTCTGGGAGGGAGAAGTGTCGCTGCAGGAATTCAGTCAGAAACAAGGACATCTCTAAGAAATGAAAATGAGGTCATGAAGGAAAATCACTGCCAAACAATCTCTATCAAGGACGGGACACAGTTAACACGGCTGGAACTGGAAGCGTTTCAGCCATTCGTGTTGAAGAGTTTGCAGAAATGCTCTGACATTTATATCTAAATCTCCCATCTTGTCTTTTTGTCACTAAGGCGGCCTCTTCTTCGCCGAGCCAATGAGGAACAATAAATACGTGACCATGATGGATCCCTTCCAGATCAAATATGGAAAAGTACCGGCAGCCGCTCTGTCGCTGGCTACACTGGTATCAGAGATTATGTGGGTGACAGGAACACTCATCGGATTAGGTAAGAATGTTTCTATATGTAACACCTCAAGTGTGAGGGATGCATCCGACCCTTGTGTGCTGATCTCTGCAGCAGAGCAGCTGCTGAAACCCTTTGCCGGGGTGCTGAGTGAAACACAAGCCTTTCTTTACTGTACATTCTAGCTCATAGCTGGTCGAAAATAACTCGGTAAAGAAACGGGAATTTAGATCACCTGTAATTACAGGATCAATCTGGGACTGAGGTTTGTGGTGATAAACAATAAGCAGCCACTGAGGATTTCTTTTTAGTTCACTGTGCTGATGTGGTGTTTTTGCAATAAGATTCCAAATGACCAAACTAGGGTTTAACTGGGACTACTGGTGCTATCGCTAACTACTGTAGGTGTCCTTTTCAATTTCTCAGGAACACACGTGAGTAAGTGTGATGGATAGCTAACCTTCTGATGACCTGTCAACGTTTTCTGGATTGTAAACCAGACCGGTAATTTGACCCTGAAATCAGGACGAAGCCACTTCCTGTCCAATCAGTCAACAATCAAAAGTGAGCAGCAATTATAATTATGAAAGAACAGAAATATGTCTGGTTTAAAGAGAAGAAGATATTTTTGCGGCTACCGTGTTTAAAAAGCAGCTGAGTTGGATTTGGTTTAGGAGGACTGGAGTTTCAGTGCAAAAAATAATAATGTAGTGGTAGGGGAAACAGCGACCTTCTACATCGTCTCTTGTTATGGCCCAGAATTACCTTGCTTTTAACGACATAACCCTAACCCTAACCCATGGTTGCTTCTGCCTCGTGTTCTTTGTATTTGTTTGTAGCATCATTAGTGCACGTCCTCAGAAATAAGCACTACGTGTACTAGGGCTGTCCCGATCCGATACCAGTATCGGGTATCGGTGCCGATACCAACAAAAAACACGGATGGGAAAGTATCGGCTTGCAATGAAATATGCCGATACTGTTGCCGATACCAGGTGATCAACATTTTCTCTCCAGCCCTTTTACCTCAGCACGCTGTACGAGATCTCCCTCATTTATTTTCTACAGGGTTTACTCAGGTTGTGTTTTCTCACAACAGAAGTGTTAAATGTGCCACGTGTTACACAAAGTCTATAAATGTATTAAATTAACTCATTGGTTAATAATTAATGACTCAATTTTTCTCACACCTTCTGTTGTGGACTTTATCAGTTACACCTTAAGATTTTGAGGTGAGGTTTGACACATTTTGCTCATAACAAAATGTAAGTATCGTATCGGGTATCGGTCGATACTCAACCCTCTGTATCGGTATCGGTATCGGAAGTGAAAAAGTGGTATCGGGACAGCCCTAATGTGTACATGTACGTGTAGGTAGCTCTGCTACATACTAGTTACCTGTTGGGGCAGCATGGGGAACAATTTAACCAGAATCATTTTTTGTCCTTTTTCTATAAGATGTGCTGGATTCTTCCTCCTACAATGACATATAAACTTCTTCCCTGTTTTGTATTGTGTCTGTTATTGTAACTGTCATCATATTGTTGTGTTTCCTCCTGAGATTATCTGGAGATTTTTCATTTAAAGAAAGTACACATTTTTAAAACAGCTTTTCTGGGCTGCTTTGGATGCTGTGAAGCTGGAATCCTGTTTACTGGTACGTCTGTATAAGATGCATGAGCACAGAGAAAGTTCCTTTTTTTATGTAAGATGAAAGCGAGAGCTAAAATCTCAGCAATGTGAAGAAGAGACGCGAGGATGTGGAGCAGGAGCAATGAGGAGGACGTTTAAACTATTTCCAGTATTAAAAAATATGAAGTCGCTGGCAAATAGAATAAAGCAGTTTGGAGAACAGACCACAGAAGGAATATTGCCAATGCAGTATTATATGATCTCTACTCTTACTCTAGACTCCTAATGCTTTTCTACCCAAGCTAGCAAACAGAGCGGATAGAGTAAAGGAAGAAATTAACAGCTGGTTCAATCCTGGATTTGTTCCCATGAAGGAGCATCTCTGCACCCTGGATGCTGGAATGTTAGCTGTGAGTTTCCGTCCATGTTGCTTAGCAGAATTCCCCTCTGGTACTTGCCAACTCTGCATGTAACATCGGCTCATTTACAATCAACCTACAAAACACCACATACCAGCATTTATGCTGATCTCTGGAGATTCCAGCCGTTCCTCTTTTACACATCCAGCTTTTCAACAGTGGATCAATCATGTTTTCCTGCTTATTTATTTATTGAATTTGGTTTCTTAAATAATTTACAATCTGGTAATATCATTTCCTTTTGGGGATTAAAAATCCACTTAAGTTAATTGTAGGATAAAAATGACATTAAAACAGGAAAAGATCTGGATATCTGCAGGAAATCTGGACTTTCTCCACAGTTGAACATTTTCAGACAGATTTGTTATCTAACAACAGGAAATACTCCGGAGTGGAAATGTGCACCGTGGAAACCACAGAGTTTTACTGCACCTCATTCTATTACATGTGGGGTTTTTAATATCATGAATGCAGCCAGATGAACTGCTGGTGAGTGACAAACAGCTTACAGGTGAGCAGGAGCAGCAGCCCTTATCAGCACACATGCTCGCTGTAAATGATCCGGAGGATTACCTGCTGTATGTGCATGTGGGTTAATTTGAGATTACACACACAGAACATGAGGGAGATGTCTGACAAAACCGCTTCAAGATGTTCAAACTAGGGATGGGTTATGCCACAAGTTTGCTAGTTAATGTGGTAGCAGAAGTGTTTGCTACATTTCAATCCCTACTGATACTTCACAGCCTCTTATTAAGATATTTGCTGCATGGACAATATGACTGTCAGGTTAATTAATTAATAATAATATGTAATAATATGATGAGTATAAACATGGTGCTAACTTACACATGCCTCATCACCCTGACATCTGATAGGCTCCCATAACCATGTGACCCGAAGGAAAACAACCCGGCTCATCTTTGCATGTCATTATTTTGGCTAAAACTTGCAAATTTTAAAACAAATTGCAGCACA
This sequence comes from Craterocephalus amniculus, assembly GCA_036024015.1. Lineage (NCBI taxonomy): Eukaryota > Metazoa > Chordata > Actinopteri > Atheriniformes > Atherinidae > Craterocephalus > Craterocephalus amniculus. Next base: position 8,793 of record JAVQJG010035047.1, read on the forward strand.
TCAGTTTTGGAATATTTATAAAGTTTCAGACTGGACATTTTGACGGGCAGGTATCGAACTATCAACTCCAGACGCCCATCCCTAGTTTGAACATTTATGCTTCACATGCAGACGCTCAGGTCTATGAAACGTTCAGAACGCTGCAGCGCATGTTTGGAAGCAGCTCGGCTGACTTTGTTAAGCTGACTGTCTGCGCCTGGGAGACGACTTTCTCTTCTGCATCCAGATAATAACTGTGTCTGTTTCATGTTTTACAGCAGACTGCTCCCTGTGTCCCATATGGATAAGTGTGTGTGTTTAAAGCGCTGCTGTGTGTGTCCTGCAGGTGTTACGATGAGTGTGATCCTGGATATGTCCTACACTGTGAGCATCTGGATCTCCGCTGCGGTGGCCATCACATACACGCTGCTGGGAGGCCTCTACTCTGTGGCCTACACAGACATCATACAGCTCATCCTCATCTTCATCAGCCTGGTGGGTTTTTGGCACTTCCTATTTTCATGTATATCTATTCTCCCTGATTGTTTTTTGTTTAGGCTTAAAAAAGGAAGAGAAGAAAATGGTTCAACTTTTTGGAAATGACTTGTTTTGCTTCCTTGCTGAGAATTTGGTGAGAAAATAGACTCTGCAACATCAGCGCATAAAAAGCAGAGCACAACACAAGGCGTGGTGGTTGGGTTTGCAAAGGCTGCAGCAGTTTGCATAAATCTGCCCTGCACGCCACGGGCCAGCCTCTCTGAAAATAACACACTTGAGGCAGTAAATTGAGATTTTGATCATTCGTGGTTGAGCCGTCGAGTCGCACTGGCTGTCACCTTGAAAGTTTTCTGTGTCAGGATATAATGAAACCAGGTCTTTGCCAGGTCTGAGCATTACGTAAATACAAGCTGGGCAGCAGTATCTGATAGTGTGTTTCATTGTTATTTAACAAAAAGCGAAGCATACGAGTGGGCCCCAGAATCAGTCTCTTACATGGTACTAGGGGGATTTGGCTCCACGCTGCTGTACTATGCTGCTTGCTGAAGTTTGCCGGCATCTCTCCAGTGTTGTATCTCACTCCATCCTCATCGGCCTGCAGTGGAGGTGAGAAAGTTTTGCTTCTGCATGAACTGCATTTTCAGGGATCTATGTCCTGCTGCATGATCCAGTGTCTGAAGTACTGTTATCCAGAGGAGTTTGCAGTCCACTCAGTAGCTACGTTCACATGGACAAATATTTCATCACATGACTGAAATCAGTCTGATCAGAGATTCTATTCGACATGTTTACATGGATGCTGGATACATACATGGACGTTGTGTGTTTGTATGATTGACAGATTCAATACACTCCAACCCTTTTTGGAGATGTGCAGTGGTGCTAGTTCGGGGAAAGGAGGGTTTTCTTTTCTTATTTTGAAACTTGACTGTCAAGAAGCTCAATAATCCTGAATCTCTTTCAGTTTTCAGTGAAAACATCGTATCCGCCACAGTCCCGTTCGGTTCTGCTGTCGCCATTGTTCATGTCTTCGCTGAAACTCGTTAACCTCCCCATGGTTAAAGCATGTGCAGAAACAACATCCACCCAGAACCGACCGGGTTGAGTGTTTACATCCTTAGTTTTTCCTGATGATCCGACTGAAAAGGTTTAACCCACCGATCTCAATTAGATCTGAAATTCTTTCTGGTCAAGGTTGATCAGATCAGCTGAGGTGTTTACATGACACGTTTTTATTCTGATCGGACATTCAATCAGATTAAAAACCTCCAAGTAAACGCAGCTCATACCTGCAAAGTGTCCAGGTTCTTTAGCTCTGAGCTCATCTCTCCACCGCTGTGCACGGTAGTTGGTCTGAGGGGTCAGGATGTGCTGTTCTTATTGTCTTGCTGACATTGTTCCCAGATAATTAGACAACAACTACTGCCTCCCCCTAACAGTGTTTCCAGTAGCCCCAAAATTGTGTAGATATTGCGATAAAAAAAACTGGTTGCAGACCTTCTATGCATCACAGTGGAGAGTATAGCATATAAGAATAGTATGGTATGCAGGCGGCACAGCCAAGGACAAAAAAGCTCTGCAGGGGGTCATTAACACTGCACACATTGGCTGCCCCCTACCCTCCCTAGAGGACGTTGCAGACACCAGGGGCCTAAATAGGGCAAAGAAAAGCCTGGCCGATCCATCACGCCCAGGTCAGGCCTCAGCGACCTCCTGCCTGACTGAAAAACTCTTTCTAGCCCCGGAAATAAGGCTGCTGACTCAGAGACTATTAAACTCCTCACCTGGAAATACAAACTGTGCAATAGTGTGCATGTCTGTGCATGTGAAAGATGTTTTTATTTTTGTTAAGGATTCAACAACGAGGACCTGAGCATTAGATGATGTTCATGCACGACGTGCAGTGAAGTGCATTAAAACCATGTAATACACGGGTCCGAGTCTTTTAGGCCGCTTTTATCCCACACAATAGATATTAGAGAATGTTTTTTTTACAAAACTTGCTAAATTTGCTGAAGTATAGGAATAGGAAACTATTTTATACTATTTTATGCAGGTGTCGATGTACTTTTATGCAAACCATTGACCAGAGGAACCGTGCTACAGCACGTGTGCATAATTTCTAACACATTGCACACGTTGGCATCAGAATTCTCACTGACTGTATAAAATGTTTCATTCATGTCCGCTGATGCTGTGACTTTTATTTGTTTTTTAACACTTATATTTATATATTATTTAATTATATTTGATGCTTTTATGGCGATGTGGGAGGAAGCCCATCCTAATCTCGTGACCATAAAGAAATCTTTTCTGTTATGGAAACACCTTCATTTTGAAAACGTTTAATTCTCTCATGAAATGTTTTCAGACATTGATTTTAAAGTACATTGCAGAAGTGCAATGGAAACACCTATTCCCACCATTTATATGTCACCGGTTGTGCTGTAGGGGGTCATGTGACCAGTTAGTTCCACTTAATGATAAAAAACATTCTAAATCCGAAACTCGACCCTTATTCCTGTCCGCTCCTGTCAGCCGATGCTTTTCTTTTCTGCTCCCACACGGTTCTCCTCTCTGTCCTCCTCAAAGTGGAGTTTACCAGAGTTACAGCTCATAAGTTGGACACCATCATCTCACACCTGAAACTAAGAACTCCGGCTTCACGTTGAAGATGATCAGTTAATCACTTAATGAACTGCTTCTTCCTCTCTTCGTTCCTATGGAAACATGAAGAGTCCACCGAGTTTCTACTCTGTTCCTCTTCAGTGAACAATGACGCGGTGTTCATATCAGCTTGGAATTTAATCATTTTACTACCTGGATTCATTTCATTTGTCTTGTTTCACGTCAGAACCGAAGGCTGTGCTTAATGTGCCACATGTGAGTTCATAGTCAGAGGAAACTCGTAACTTACAGGACTTCTGAGCTAAGAAAGCAGAGATGATAGGAGGAGGAAGGAATGAGGGAGTTTAAGAGCAGCAGGGTTACTGCTTACTGCATTTCTGCCTCTAAAGGGAATATTAGAATATTTGTAAAGTCTTTCTAAAGCAGAGTCCTACCCTCTTTGTCTCTCCTTGTGCAGCAGATAAAGGTAACTTCTTGTGGCCTTTTCCTTCTCTCTCTGTAGAAGACAGAATGATCTTTTTGTGCTCTAAAGAAGCTTAGAATGCAACCTTTTATCTCCTGGCAGCAGTGGGAAGTTTCGTATCTTCGTAGCAGCTCAGCCTAAACATTAAGAATCTTCCAGGCCAAACAGCGGAGCACTCAGCTGGACGGGGGGCTGGAGTTTGTAGGAACAACTTCTCATCTATTACTCAGCGACCTTGGCATACGCTGATAAGCACTCAGCTGCTGAACGAAGCGAGCAAGAAGAAAATAGGCAGAACCAAAACATTCAGTCACACAGGCTGAAACAG
>JAVQJG010035078.1:0-44610 GCA_036024015.1 Craterocephalus amniculus
AGAACACTTCGCTCTCAGACTGCAGGTCTACTGGTGGTTCCCAGAGTCTCTAAGAGTCGACTGGGAGGCAGAGCCTTCAGCTATCAGGCCCCTCTCTTATGGAACCAGCTCCCAGCTTTCGTTCGGGAGGCAGACACACTCTCTACCTTTAAGATCAGACTTAAAGGTGATAGAGAATCAAAATCATCATTTTCATTTTTTTGATGGCGGTTCATTCTCCCTGCTGTTGAGAATACACACAAAGTGCCAGGCAATGTAAAACAGACCAATGCGTGTTTGACTGTTATATGACGTCGCCCCCCGCGCAGACACATACCACTCCCCCCCTTTCCACACACGCCCCCTTTCGAAATGTCGGTAACACTTTACTTGAATGGCTGTGCATAAGACTGTCATGATGCTGTCATAATTATGACATGACACCTGCCATGGACATTAATGAATGCTTATAACAGTTGTTAAGTGTCAATCGGTAAATTATGTCAAAATTACCTGTCATTAGCATTACATAGCAGTCAAACTTAAAAAAAAAAAAAAAGTTTTGTAACTTACAGTAACATGATATTAAACAATCACATGGTTCGTTTTAACATTAATATGCTTTTAAAAGTTTAATACTAGGTCTGCTATGTCATTTTCGTGACAGGATATGTTGTCTTGGTTAATGTCAAGTTGTCATAATCAAGACATCTTAAACAATGTCAACTTTTCATCAAAACTGTTGTAATTTACAGATTGACACTTAATGACAACTGTTATAAGCATTCATTCATGTCCATGGCAGGTGTCATGTCATGATTATGACAGCATTATGACAGTCTTATGCACAGCCATTCAAGTAAAGTGTCACCGAAATGTCTTTGCTCCATTCGCACCTCTTCGCTGCTACCAATTGAAGGTGGAAAATATGGCGAACCCCCATCGTGCTTTCCCTGGCTGCGCCAGCGGTGTGCAAACTTCTTGCGCTTCCTCCTCCGATTCTGGCTCGAATATATAAGACTGAAACGACGACTACTCCATGGCTAATGATATTAGCAGTGAAAGCAGTGAAGGCAATGGCCGGCAGCCAATCACCGAGTGGAGTTCACAGCGAAGACGGATGACGTCAACATTTTACGTGCATTTTTTAATGAGGTTGCCAGATAAGCTCAGAAACTACGCTAAAAAGGCTAAATGATGTGTTATTCACCAAACACAAATACAGAGCACTTTGGACAGCCTTTTAAGAAGCTTCTGAACCATTACAGACCCAACCAATTTTGTTGGACTATCACATCACAGAACAAGGATTAATACCCCACTCAACCATTCTTTTATCCGTCGCTTGGATAAAAGCGTCTGGTAAATGACGGTGGTAGTAGTAGTAGTAGTACTATCACCTTTAAAACGTTCCTTTTTGATAAATCCTATAGTTAGGGGTGAATAGCCATCCCTTAATTATGCTGCCACAGGCTTAGGATGCTGAGGGATGTCCCATGATGCCCTGGGCTTTTCATCGTCATCATCATCATGAACATATTTCTACTCTTTCAGCAGATCTCAATGGATCTAATCTGATGACTGTGTCTCTCATTCTACCCTCTTTCACTCCTAAAGTGGAATTGAATTTAATCAAATATTGAAAATATTTGACCTTTTCAACCATATATTGATTGCAAGAACTTACATGAGACTTTTTATTCATTAACATAACGAATTCAGCATGACCAGCAATCGTTTCTTTTATCCAGGCTTTTTTTCCATGTGCAACATATTTCTTGTGGGTTCATTCACTCAATCCCCCTCACAACTCCTTTGTAGACTGCACCTGTTCAAGGAATAATCCGAACCCTAAATGTAACTCATTATTGTTGGGGTCATGGAGGTCAAATGAGAGCCTTTTAAAATGACAATTCCTCATCATGGGAGCATAGTATTATGAAAACTTGGAGGTCCTCTGTGGACATTCATGGTATTTTATAAGGATTATTTTCATGAATTCTTGTTGTTTAAAACGAACACACTTCCTAATGTACAAGTCTGTACATATAGATAAAACAGATAATATAAAATATTATCTTTTTGTTTTTAACATCCCCCCAAAAAAGTCAGCTTGAATTTCCTGCTTCCCTAAAGTAATGCTGAAAGGCACCAAGTTACACACTAGCAACTGGATATCAATAAGTTCAGTACGGCCACTGTAAGAGTGTGATATCTTGGAGAAACTTCAGTTTTATATTAAAGTATATTTTGTCTTTGAAAAGTATGATATTAACACCTCTAACTTTGCTCCAGCCTCCTTTCTACAGTCGTGACGTTAGTGAAATGTACGATGGGATCCTCTACAAGCCGCTGCTACTGCCCTCAGGGAGGTCTGAGGCCGTCTGCTCTTTGCTCGTAGGTCTTCTGCAGAAAGACCCGCATAGACGCCTCGGGGCTATCGCTGACTTTGTAAGTGTGTCGGGTTAAAATGTGTCCTTTTGGTCTAAGTAATAAAATGATTGCATTAAATTTGGCATTAGTTAAGAAGTAAGGGAAAACTTCCTTAGTTAAGTTCAGTGAGTGTGTTCTTTTAAGTATAAATTATTATGACTATGAACTTAAACAAGGATAACTGTTCTTTTTTTATTTTATTATTCTTATAGTTAGAAATCAAAAACCATCCCTTTTTTTCTCCGATCAACTGGGACGACCTTTACCATAAGAGAATCACTCCTCCTTACAACCCAAATGTGGTGAGTTGTTAACATCAGCAGTTTCAGATTGTACCAGCACTCTTTCTTTAGTCACACTTCCAGACATGTGTTTAGCTTCTCACATCTTTCAATGATAATTTCCTTAATTATCTATTTTCAATTACAGTATACTTTCTAGATAGAACATTCAACAAAAATCCTAAATCTCAGTCATTCAACTTTTTTTTTCTGATTGCTCATTCTTATTTTATTGCTATATTGACTCAAGCTTCAATTCAAGTGAACTATGTGGTTTTTACAGCTCATTTGGTTGATGCAAATATCATCTTTAGTCTGTTTATTGTTAAACAGAAACCACAAGCAACATCAATGTCTCTGCGCATTAAGAGGGTTTTGCATGTGAGTGACCGATATGGGCCAGGCAGATTTTAGATGGATGTAATCACTGGTGTTTCCAGAAATAACAGGAAACTTGATCATGGATTATAGATAACATATTATACACGGATGAAATATGCACTTCAACTTCAAACTCCTAACTTAGACCTCATACTCTGCTTCTATACCTTATTATCAGAGAAACTGTTAACTTCTATAGCATTATGTCCATTTTCGTGATTTTTTGTCATTTTGAGAGTTTCATTATCTTGTGTGCAGTTTTTTTTATAATTGTTGTTTGAGTGTTGTATAAGAAAGCAGGACTTCTTTACATTTCTTTTCTTTCAGAGAGGCCCAGCTGACACTCAGCATATTGATCCAGAGTTCACCAGGGAAATGGTTCCTAACTCTGTGAGTCGGACCCCAGAGTTCAACGCCAGCACCAGCTCCAGCTCCAACAACGCCTTCAATGGCTTCTCCTTTGTCGGCACCGAGGATAGTTTCCTGTGAGACACAGAGATTTTAAATATTAGGCGTTGTAAAATGAATGTTGTAAACATAGGAGGCATTTTTTTTAAGTAAAGATTTAAAATAGCTTAAAACAGCTCCTTGTGTAAAACTGCCAGTCCCTCATGGCCTGATACAGAGAGGGAGTGTGAAGGTGATGAAGATATGTAAGTAAAAATATTTTCATAATGTAATGCAAGTTCAGGTATCAATGGATGCTTTAATCACACATGAAATTGTTGTAGACAAACCAAGAGAAGATGAATACAACCTCTATGTATATCCTTAACTCCACTGTAATATTTTATACATAAATGACACATTACACTTCTGCAAAGGAGCAATTTCATGTGATGCATCCGATTCACTATTGTCCCTCATAAGTACATAGTTTGTAGTTTGTAAATACATCAGGCAAGATCTGACTGGTCTTCCGTTGCAAACGGCTGACAGTCAACAGTGGAGTGATTTTCAGCACGTTTTTCGTTTTCCTTAAATGTCTAAATAAAATTCTAATTCATGAACAAGTGTTGAAAAATGTTAATACTAACAGTTATCAAATGTTTATGTGACTGATGTGAAACTGTCATCACAGCAATGGTCTCGTTTTCTATCATTATGTCCAGTTTTTTTATACTCCACATAGCCGTCATCTACACCGCAGTGTGTATATTATACATGTTTATGTTGTGGACGAGAACTTGTTTTGTTTGTACTGTAACAGCTGAAAGTTCAGAGAAATCTCAAGACACAAATATTTTAGTATATAGCAAATCAGTTTGTTAGTTTGTGTAGCAGGATAGAAGAGTTCATGTTCTTATGAGATGTACATTGGCAATATCTGTAAAACAAAAGAGAGTGCTTGCTTTGCAAAAGGATTTATTACTATGCTAATGTCATTCAATCAGTGTAAACTTTGAAGTACATTAAACAATGTTAGAAATGGATTGTGCTACATGTTGTTGACAGTGAGTGATGCGGTAAAAAAATGTTTATTTTTTATTGTCTTAATCATATATTGATGTAAAGTTTTGTTTCTGTATCTGGTATTAAACAGCCTAACAAAAGCTCTGAAGATGTTTTTCGTCAATCAACCTCCTTAAAAAATTTCACCTGCACATGTGTCTGATGTTTTTCCCAAACACACTTGGACTGAATTGACCATTGGTTTTATGAGGGTGACACACAATTTCCTCCTTGAAATGGTTTTTTGACCTTGAAAACTGTAACTCTGTGTTCCAGGCTGTTCTTCCTGGACTATACAGAGAAGCTGACATTATTACTAATGGGTTACGCTGCCACCAGCAGAGTCTGAGCAAACTGATGACAGCAGCAGCAAAAAGCAATGTGTGCATCTGTATACAGCTGTCAAAACATTTGCATGTTCTTTTGAATGGAAGTTTAACTGGACAGAAGCCAGTCTTCAGTTTAAAACTTGACCAACTAGACCTGCCTCCCAGTTCTCAGAGATCCATACATCTAAGTAAACTGAGGCTTTGGTAACTTTTTTTAGATTACTGACGATACATTTACATCAGGGCTATTGAATTTGGTCTTACAAAGACACCAGCCCTGCAGGTTTTCAAAGTGTCCCACATCCAATAGACCTGACTCAAATTAATGAGTTACTGGGCAGATCTTAGGCTCTAGGACCCATTCAATTTGAGTGTAGGAGGTGTGTAGGAGAAGGGGTACATAGAAAACCTGCAGAACTTTGGCCCTCGCAGGACCGAAATGAGTAGCACTGATCTGGATGGTAAATAAGAATATATTAAAATAATTTTGATAATGAAATTTAATACATTTGGTTTCAGCCTCAACTTGTACCAATGTTAATTGGACATTATAGACCAAAATGTGCTTGAATGTTTGAAAAGAAAAATTGATGGTTCAGACCTTGTCGTATAGTTAAGGTAGGCCTACTCTATTTCATGGTAAATGTAATCAGCCTCTTAGATGGTAATATAAATAGCATAATAATCACAATAACAATAATAATATCAATAACAACAACAATAATAATAATAACACCCTTGTTCTAACATATAGACATTTCATCTATGAAATAACTCAAAATAGCATGTTTCTATTGCACTTTAACATATAAACATCTCAGGTAAATTTGCTTATTTTAACATATGGAATTTAAAGAGACTTTTGCATAAGAAAACATAAAAAGAAACAGGACTATGTTTTTTGACAGAAAAGGGGATCTAATAAACTATTTATGCCACTATCAAGAGAGTAAAATTAGACAGTTTATATCAATATCAAATGTTACGAAAATGTTATTATTCTCCAGTTGTGTGTTTTCCTATTTTTATGTGCAGAATTAAACCAGAAACAAAGCAAAGAATCCTAATTACTATTTTGCTCATAAGCTTTCCAATGCAAATATCTATTTGCCTGTGTGCACATTTCTCTTCCTTGTGTTACACTTTAAAATTATTTAAGATTTAAGATTTAGGTAAAGTAGTAGTAAATGAAAACAGAGTGACACTAGGGTTAGATTTAAATGATTCTGAATGCCATGAAACATTTTCAGTGTAACCTACAGATGGTTTGGCACATGCATAGTCAATTTGACTTCAAACTTGTTTAATTACCTGGTCAATCACTAACAAAACTAATTAAGCTTCTATTCAACATAACAAGTCATAGTAATTTAGTATCTGAATAAGTTTGTACAAAAAGGTGAAGAAACTGAACAACAGTTCACACTAAAATATTATCTATAGCCTAAGCCCTGTAATGCATTACAGGTGAGAACAAACAATATCTTGTAGGTGCAAATTTGTGATGTTTCACTTTTTCACTCACTGTGTCCACAATACTGTTGAATGCTTGTTGCATGAATGTCTGTCTTTTGACACTTCACATGGACATCATGTGATTTAGGTACTGCAGCTGAATGTATGCAGTTGTAGAAAATGCAAACAAACCAAGGTCCTACGGAGTTCTGCCAACTGAGCAGGTGCCCCAGTGTTCAGGGTGTGTGTAGCTCCTTGACAGAATTGGCTCCTGTTTCAGTCCCAGCCTGTGGCTCTGGGCTCTGTTATGCTGAAAATATCACTCTGAAACTGAAGCATCTTTAAAATTAATTATTTAAAAAAATGTCAGCACATTATTGTGACCTATGTCAATGACATGGTTGAAATACTGAAGAGGAGCCTCTTTAATACACTTTATGTGAGGAACACAAATCAATCATTAGGGACACATGAACCTTTCATGCATGATTTTTTAAAAACTAGTGCTGCATATTTTTCTCATATTTTACATCTACTGACATGTACGGGGATTCTTTTCTAGTTCTTGATCATGTTCTACTTTTTATGTAATTTATTTTTAACTATATAACATTTTTTTAGAAATAAGTTCTGATATTATTAATACATATATAAATGTCCTTTCCCTGTTCATCACTGAAGGCAATTTGGTAATATATTTATGATATGCTTATCATTCTAGAGTGAACAACAGTATTAGATGACACACTGATGTGGCTCATTAGGGCATGCATATTCTAAAAATGTCCACTGAAGTGGACAAGATTAACCCAACTGTCTATTGGTTTAGCCCCCTTATGTTGGCTTTATTTTCATGAAGTAAAGCTTTTCCTGCCATCACTTTTTACTTAGTAACTAAGTGTAAAAATGTGAAACAAGAATCAAACTGTAATGGCATGCCCATAATCAAACTAATGTCTAAAAACATGAGTGAAATGAAATTTATTAACAGATTAGATAGCTTTCTTAGACTTTGCTGTAATTTGCTTGATACACGGTAACCATTTAATAAACAATATATAAAGCTCCCATGGACTTTTAAATGTATTTTTTCAACCAGTATCAAGAAAAAATCAATCTTATACAGAAATGTTGCTAATAAATAGTATTGAGCCACTTAACTTTAAGGGGTTCTTACGTGGAATTTGAGCTTTTGATGCAACAACTACTAAATTTTCTGCATTGCCTATTTTTAAGAAATTATCAATTTTGTTTTTTACTACAACAATTTAATTAATGGTCTATTTTAGAGGTATGTATATATATATATATATTTTTTTTTAATGTACTTACTACACTAGGTAAAAGGTTAAATTAACTTGCACGTGCTAGCTCCATAGCATAGCCAAACTAAAATGTGATCCACTAACAATTAGAATTTGTTCAAATGTGATTTTTTTTTTTTTTAAATCTGATATAAGTGTTACATATAAGCGCATATTTGTCCACAAATGGTTGACCGATTGAATATTTTATGAAGCACATTTCTTTATATTTTTGTGGGGCAAAAATGCCACATATGTGGTGGTCAGTTTGCCGTTTTGAGCCCTTCGCCTGAAACCGTTGATCACGTGGTTAGTTTCCGGGGAGCGTGTGTGTATGTTGCCTTGTTGCAGCTGTGCTCTTGAGCGGATCATCCTCATTTTTCTCTCCCGGGTAAATTTCAGCTGATATAACGTTATGTATTTTATTATGTGATGTACATTTCATGCGTTACGTGTAAATGGATCGCTCAGCCTTTCATCAGAGGACTTGTATTTATTGATGTTCAACTTTTCTGTCTGCTTCTGCTTTGCAGCTCGGTTAGCACGAACAACAGGGACAGAAGAGGAATGTCGCGCGGGTAAGTGTGGGAACTACGGATGTGTTTAAATGGCCATTATTTTTTAAAAAAGTGCTTTGTTTTGTATATGACACGTGCTACAGGAAACGATGTCCTCCTTTGGTGGTGAATCAAGTTTTGCTGCTTCGTTCTGTGTATGTGGCTGTGAGAGTTGGCTGTTTTCCCACCACGTCGTTGTTGGGTGTTGTTGTGTTGTGTCACGGCTGAAAAACTGAAACCACGTGTCTTCCAGCAGCAGTTACACTGTCGAATCTATGTTAAGGCACTTCTGTGTAATCCTATCTAAAGCTTCTGCTCACTGCCTCCATTATTTACAAGGAAAAAAAGCCTAAAAACGCTCCATTTTCTCTGCTAAAACTGCTAGCAGAGAAAGCAGGCTCGTTGCATTAGCGCATCCTCGCCACTGGAGGCGCGTTACTTCTTCCTCACCAAACGCCCGATGAAGCGAAGTCTTCCTAAATCTAGAGACTTGCTAGTCATGTTAGCTTGCTGTACTCTTAACTCAAGCTGGATTGTGATTTCCGCGTATATATGGCTATTAATCATTTAGGTTTTCTAGTAAGAATCGCAGTTTATTCTTTGCACATATTCTTTCAGGATTCGTGTGTTTCAGAGTTAAAGTTAGTTTGTTTCTCAGAAGCTGACGCTAGCCGCTTAGCTCTCTCAGCTTTTTCTTGGCATTGCACCGCCAGCTGGCTGGTGTGTTGCTCAATTTGTATTATTGCTGCCTGCGCTGCTGTGTGAAATAGAAAAAAAACACTGGCAGTATCGTTATTTTTCGGTTTGGTCGTCTGTGTTTGACATGAAAGTTTGCGCGATTCAACTGTTGGCCAAACTTGTGTTACTCCAGTCTCAGGGTTCATTTGCAGCCAACAAACTGTATATCATATTTTTATATAATATTGATTTACACAATAAAAAGATAATCGAATATAAGCAAGAACTGGAAAAAGTTCAACTATTAACACATTAACTGATCTGCTAACAGTCTATATTCAGTCTATGTACTGTACTGGATATATAACAACAATGTGCCAACAATGGGATAAATTTAATGATTTTTCAAGGGGAACTTGTAATCTACTGGCGTTTCCACCATGACACCATTGCTGCAGGACTTTTTGCGTCCAGTCTCCCCAGTTACTTTTACTGTGCTCATGAATTGTAAATCACAGATGGGTGGCATCAGTGTAACACTACTGATGGTAGGTTTGTAAACTGCTATTCTGGAGAACCAAGTTCAGCTTTTGATCGTTGACGTCTTGAACTTTTTTGATCCACAGGTAGAGATGGGCATACTTGATCAACAATCGATTGATAAATAGCTAAGATTTTAATCGACATTTAAAAACAAGTCGATTAAACAAATGCATCTTTAGACTGGTGATGTAATTGTATATGAGCGCATAACTGGCACAAGAGTCATTCAAAAATCCAAATGACGACTGGTTTTCTACTCTCACTGCATTTTAATATTCCATACGTACAAAATTTTAACCTAAAGATACTAATGATTAATAGAAAACAATTTGTTAAATTTTGCTGATATTCAGTTAAGACCATTTAATCAACTGCCCATCCCCAGCTGCAGGTGAATACTTGGACCTTGACATGGACTTGTTTTGAACAGGTGATATGTTAATGCTTTTCTACTGAAGATTTTCCATTGCTGGTCCTGGGCTGATGCTAGAGTCAGTTCTGAGTCATACCATCATGACACTTTAAACGTGCCCTCTGACACATGTTTTATCTGCCCATGAATGCAAATTTCTGTAAAGAATCACAATTAAAGGAGACTGAAGGTCATCATCACTACAGCAACAAATTACAGGGTTTGTTTATGTCTTCCCATTAAAGTAATGTTTAAAGTTAACTACTAACCACTAACTACTTTTGTGGCCTGGACATTTGAAATGTCCTAAGTGTTCTACAACAAAGGACAGCTTTTTGTGGAAGTTTTTCTGAAGGTGTTCTGATGCATCTTTAAAAAAGTTGGCAAGTAACTGTAGATTTAGATAAAAATAATTCGCAAAGTCTTTCAGCCCCAGTGCAGTTATGGCTAGGTCTGCTATTGCTTCGTTAACAGAGGGGCGAGTGGCGCATACTCTGATGTTAAACCATCATCTTATGACGCAGTCCAAAATGTTCTTTTCCTAAACACGCATAAAGAATATACCTTGGAGTTAATGAAAATCTTCACCCTGGAAAGTGTTCCACATAAGCAAAATAAGTTTGTACATCTACCCCCTTGGTGGTGGTGGTGGTGTGTTGACCCGCTTTCCAAAGGAACATTGTGTCAGACTTTATAGACCATTCTATCACTTGTGTTGTTTGATTTTACATCTCAAAGGAAAGATACAATTGAAAAGTATTCAGATCTAGCCATAGTCCTGGATTGTTAATATATGTGGCATTAAATCCTCAGTGATGAGACACTGCTTCAAAATGATGCAGTCACTTTTGTGTTGAAGAAATTACATATTTTTAGAAAAGCTCAGCCGCACCATTTTTTGCATATCTGTTATAGCACATGATGACAATTGCATTGGCCGACACGTGTTTCATTTTGTCACCTTGTATTTTATTTTTTTGAATATCTGTTATATTTCAGTATGGATGAGGTGGATGATGGTAAATTATCCAACGGAACTGATTCTGATACAGCAGATAAGAAGGATGGTAAAGAAAGTAAAGTCAAATGGACCCATGAAGAGGTAAGTGAAATAAAAAACTTTAGAAAATAAGCTTTTAGTCTAACATACTTTAATTTGTGTCAGCTATATCTGTTTTGTACTCTATCTAAAACTTTCCTCTGGTGTGCAGGATGATAATCTTAAAATCCTGGTGAGCAATTTTGGAAAAAAAGATTGGAAAACCATTTCGAGTTTTTTCCCGGTAAGTTTTACGAAATTTGCTAATAGGGACTGAATTGGTTTATCTGTGTGTTCTTTAACAGACAAATCATTGTGACATTTAATCATTACTGTTGATAAATTTATTGGGTTATGGACCTGTCTTAGTATTTTAAGTGTATGTACTAAATGTGTTTCCTGTTGCTTGGACAGGGACGGACAGAAACCCAGTGTATGGTCCGTTGGAAAAAACATCTCGATCCTGATTTGATTAAAGGATATTGGTCCAAAGAGGAAGATGAGAAGGTAGGAAGTTGAACAATTATTGTTTCTGGCTTGTATAATACTTTTTTTCAGGTGGATTAAGTCCTTTTGAAGGTATTCTGTTGCTGTTACCACAGACCACATGGCACAGTAGTAGCATTTCATTTTTCTTTCTTTTTTATTATAATAACAGTTCCAGTAGTGTACATTTTGGGTTTTGATGGGTTGAATGTATGTCTGTAGAGGCAAATCTGTTTATCACACTCTTTTCTGCAGCTCTTCCTGTTTTTCAAACATGCCACTTGTTCTACACACAACAGGTTACAAAAATCACCAGGGAAGCAACCAGCCAAAATGAACAGAGGCGTGTGGTCATGTTTTAAATTTTATGTTTTATTCTCACCCATCACACACTCATAGGACAAATAATGGACTGTAAAAAGATAGCTACCTAATTTCACAAACGTATAAAGTATTTCAAATTGTACTTGTAATTTTCTGCATATGCATTTGGTTGATATAGATTGTAGAGCTGGTGAGCAACTACGGCACCAAAAACTGGACTCTGATTGCCAAGCACTTGAAGGGCAGGATGGGGAAACAGTGTCGGGAACGCTGGCTTCACCACCTCGATCCAATGGTCAACAAGAGTTCCTGGACTGAGGAAGAAGATCTGATCATCTACAAAGCTCATTCAGTTCTTGGCAACCGGTGGGCTGAGATTTCCAGGCTTCTCCCTGGAAGGTGAGTCAGTAAGAAATGTTGGGATTTTTTTTGTGTTAATTTGTAAAATAATAATAAAAACTTCTGTGTTTATATTTTTTTGTATTGGGATGCCTTGCCCTCTGCAGATCAGATAACTCTGTGAAGAATCACTGGAACTCAACCATCAAACGCAAAGCAGAGCTGGGCTTCTTCAAAGACTCGGCTGACACCATTTCTTTTGATATTGAACATTTTGTGGATGAAGAGGTACAGTTCGTTGAATTCAGCATACACTGTTTTTGGCTAATTTCAGTTTTAAATGATTTCTGAAATACTGACTTTGCATAAGAATTTCATAATTGAGTAATTATTGTGTTGCATCTGATAACATGTTTGGTAAATGCAAAAGCTGCTCTCGGTATAATTAATGTAAATTCACAGTTTGATGATTGGATTGTGTGTAAAATTGTTTTTTGTGTATTTAAATAATATGTTGTGTAACAGGTGGACTTCCAATTTGATGTTGTAATCGATGCTGATCCAGTGACTCCTGAAATGGTAAGTTCACAATGAAACATTCCCATTTCTTTTTTTCTTTTTTTTCTTCAATTAAAAAAAGTGGTTATATGAAACATTATTGTGGATAAAATCCTGACTGTATTGGGAATTGAAGATATTCCCACTTGCTCGTTTTTACTCTTGTACTCTTTGGTTTGTTGCAGGTCAAGCCTGAGAAAACGCAACAGAAGGAACATCAGAAAGCAAAGCAGAAGAGTTCTGTACAAAATTCACAGGCTTTCCCATCAAAGACGTTTGTCTCCTCCTCCAGTCCCTCTTTGCCTCCCAGTTCTAGTTCCAGTCCGGGTTCTGGTGTTGCATCCACGACCTCGCTGGTTGACCAAAAACAGTTTGCTGATGCAGCACTGAGGATGATTGCTGAGGACATGTTGCCCCTCAGGTGACTTGTGCTTCTTATTGCTGTCACACGTTTCCCAAAGTTGTCCCAAAGTTTCAAAAAACATTGGTCTTCTCTCTTGTCTTGCCAGTTTTGTAGAGGGCACAGGCTTCAGATCATTCATGAGTACCATCAGACCGGAGTACCACAAACTGTCGCAGCGCATCATGGCCCTGCACCTCTACGAGGACGTGGAAAGAACAATCAAGCCTCAGCTCATCCGAGACTTCAAAGCTTCTCTTGCCTCAAGCAAAGACGGTGGAAAAGCCATTCACGTCACCTGTGATCTCTGGGCGGGCAATCAGTCCCAGCAAGCAGAAGGTTCAATCCTTGTTGTGCAGCTCCATTTTATCAGCGATTCCTGGCAAATCCGTCGACCTATCGTGGCCTTCCGTCACCTCAGCCACAAAAACCTCTGCACGGCAGTGGCCAAAGAGCTGGAGGGTGTGCTGCTGAGCTACGGCATCTTTCCTCACACCATCGGCTATGTCTTCACCAATCAGGCCAAAGAGTTCCTCGCTGGAAACACCTTGTTCTGTGACTACAAGATTGTGTGCTCCTCTAACAGGGGAGAACCGGATGGAGAAGAAATCTTGGCATTTCTGTCAGATGAGATGCCAGAAACGGAGTGTCCGTTTTCAGATCTGAAGATCGGGTCAAAGGCCATCTGTGTTGCCAGATCTTTGCAAATGGTGATCAGGGATGCCCTGAAAAATTCCCGAGTGGTGGAGAACTTGCTCTCGCAGGTCCACAATGTGGTGGCTTTCTTCAAGAGCAGTACCTACTGGAGTGAGGTAGAAAAAATAATGACTCATGACAATTTCAAATATGTTTAAAGTGCACTTTTTTTATAGGTTTCTAATCAAAATTCTGTTCTTTGTGGTAATGGAGTGTGTTTATTGTTCTAGGATTAGTAAAGCACCTAAAGAACGAATTGCCTTTTTAAATGTTTTTCTTCTCCCCCATAGAGTCATATTTTATTCTCCTTTTATTATAAAGGCATTTATATTTAGATATAAAGAGTCTGAGCTGTTGATAGATTTAAAAACACAAATTTTATCGTTCTCCAGATTCCTTACACGTCAGCTGATACTAAAAACTTTACTGGTTGTCAGCAGAAATTGGGTGGAAAACGCATCATCAACAAAAATATGTGGGAGATGCAATCTTTAGGATCTCTTAAAGAGATGAAATCTTCATCTGTTACTCTTCTAAACACTTTTTTTTATTTTTTTAAGGTTTTGCTGAAGGAGTGCAACGTGTCTTTGTGCCCATCCGCCAGTACCTGTCGCTGGAACTCCATGATGGTATCGTTACGGCGAATGGTGCAGGAAAGTACCTGGAGCACAGTCATGACGGTCCTGGCCCAGGCTCGCATAGAGGCCACGGACATGGCCAGTGCGCCCCCACTGGTCATGGTGAAGAGGGAGCAGGTGGTCGACATTCTTGGCCTCCTTGAGCCTTTCGAGGAAGCTTTGCAGGTAAGATGGTGATTTGGAGAACTTTGGAGCTTGAGGTACTTAGAGGAATGTTCCCATGGCCTGTCTATCTTTTTATGTTGGTATATGGTTTGTTTATCTTTCATTGTGTCATATAATCAAACAAGCAATCTAAGAAGAGATTTAATCATGGTTGTTTCATTGTTTGTGTAATTATTTTCATCTTTAATCATTAGGTGTCTATTTTTTCTGCACTTTTTCCATAATTTTTTTTTTGAATGAGTCATACATGTGTTTGGTGGAATGCATTCATAATTATTTTGTTTCTTTACACCTAGGTTTTGCAAGGAAATGGTGTCACCATCTCGTTCATCATCCCCTCCCTTATTGGCCTTGATAAGACCTTGGGGAGCCTTGCTACCAACTACACTCATTTCTGCAAGGCTCTGCGCACAGGCCTGCAGACATACTTCCAGCCTCTGATTCACCAGGAGGACATCATTCTTGCTGCTGTGCTTGACCCAAGGATCAAATTGCAGGTACTGACTTTAGTATGGAACCATTGCTTTTTATTATATTGTCTTATCCTGATTTTCTTGTTTTATGCTTTAATCAAATTAATAGCTTTTGATTAAGGATTTAAGATAAAATTTATTCTATGTTTTTTGAATAAGCTCCATAAATTTTCTGTACAGCTTCAAACTAATTACTTTATGGAAAACTTACATTTGCATTTCTTCATTAAAAAAGCAACCCTTCACTATGCTTTCGTCCTTTTTTCAGCCATTTCCTGCTTTCAAACCAGAAGCTCAGACTGAATTCCTAACACCTCCTACGAAGCGAGAGGCTTTTGCTGTTCTGAAATCCTTATTAGATAGAATAGAGCCCTCTGCATCTACACCTGTGGGGGTAAACAAAGAGCAGACAGACAGTGAGCTGACAGGAAAGCAGGATGCTGGGGAAGAAAGCCCAGCAGGGGCAGAAATGGAGGCAACTGGTGACAACTGTGACGGAGTCAGTAGAGATAAACTGAAACGCAAGTCCACCTCTGGTTTCGCCCAGTCACCCGCAAAGACGAGGAGGATGTCACAGCTCGATCTGTACTTGTCTGAGCCACTGTGGGAAAGCAACTACAGTATTCAGTACTGGAAAAAAGCTGTGAAGTTCCCGCAGCTCCAAGAGATCGCCAAGAAGATGCTAGCAGCACCAGCCACTTCTGGGGGCTTTGACCGGCTTTATCCGATGGCAGCATGTATTGTGAAAGCCAAGAGGAATCGTCTGCCACCTCACACCACAGAGAGACTGCTTCTGTACAGAAACTCCACCAAAACAAAGACAGTTAAAAAGGTCAATGGGGTTGCTAAACACTGAAAAGTTGGGTTCCAGCTTGTTCTGCTTTGTTTCCCGCCAGAACTACAAAACATCATGTTATAAACTGTAAATATGTGCTGTTTGCTTCGAGTGCCTCTACTTATAAAATCATGAAATGTAAGTGTTCATTATGAAAGGGAGTTTTTTTTTTTAATTAGTCTTGTACAAATTAGACTGCATTTCAGTAACTATGAAAACAAACTTGTAATTTATGAATACTACCCTTCAGAAAAGTATGGGCCAAACGACTTTACTTGATATTGACTGCATCCTTTTTTTGTACCCAGTTGAGTTTCTCTGCCAGCTCTGCATACCATCAAACCAGAGAAAACTTGTTTGAGCTTTAACTTTGTCTGGTATGTTTTTTTTTGTCTGTATTTTGGAGAAATTAAAAAACGGACAATTCTTTTTGAGTTTCTTTAAGGTAAGAATAAGTGTATGTCCATTCAGGGTAAAGACATACAATTTACAGAAATTGGTGTTCCCTTTCTATTGATCATAACCTCTATCCTGTATGCCACATGTAGTTTCTTGGGCCACCTGTTAACTAAAACATTGAAACCTTTTAAACTTTCTGTAAAGCTATTGTGTATATTTGTTTTTTTAGAGACTGTATATATTTTTCATTAATCAGAGACAAAATAAGGATGCTGCAGTGAATTATTTTCTCAAAATGTTCAATGAGCTAATGTTTTGTGTTCTGGTTACTGATGAGGAGGTGGTTATTATTTCAGCTGAACTAGTTGGTCAAGTAAACCTTTTAGAATAATGATTTTCACGTTACATGTTACATCAAACATTTTAATGTAGTTCATATTTGCAGAGACACGGTTCCTCATGAAAATAATCGGGGGATGTAACTGTATGAAATAAACCACAATTCCTATCCGTGGAAGCACATATTTGTGTTGTCATTGTACTGTATAGATACATGATCTGAAATGGTGACTGTAACGAGGAAAATGATCTTTGAGAAAACATTTGTACATTAAATGCATTCAATAAGTTAAACAGTTGCTGTGTCTTTTTTTATATACATATAAGACGCAAGGGGGAGAACATGTAATAAAGAGTGTCATTCTGTTTAAAAATGTTTCTATACCCGAGTTCTGAAGAGGGTTGTCTTACTATTTTTTACTATTTATTTTCCCCCAGTTGTCAGCGATTGGCTGGTAGGAGCCATACGTCACACGATGCGTCGGCTTTTACTTCCGGAGTCATGAAGGTAGTCGCGTGCATGATAGAAAGTACGCTGCTGAGATAGGATTTAACTTTGTTTTTAAATACAAGGAGAAAGATGGCCTCGCGGCAGGACGAAGAATGTGTCGGTAATTTTTTCTAAAAGCAAAAGAATAACTTGTACGATTTCCCGCTGTTTTGGCTAGTTAAGTTCCCATCATGGCTCTCTACGTGAAAGCTGCCGAGATCCTGGAGAAAGCCGAGAGGAAGCAGGGCGCTTTGAAAACCTTGGTTTATGAAAGTAAATTTAAGAACATCAAGCAGCTGTTCGCTTTGGTCTGTGAGACGCAGAAGTTTTCCTCCATCCTGCAGGAGATCATCGAGTCCACCAAACTGCTGAAGCACACCAGGCTGAAGATGCACATGGCCAAGGTGCTGGCCTACGACCTGCTGATGGGCCAGGGGCTGAAGTGCGGAGGCTCCTGGAAGGCGATGATGATGAAACATCGCCCAAGGCTGCAGGCAGAGTTGGCTCGCATGAAAGTGAGACGGAAAGTCAGCAAGAATGAAGACCTTCTCCCAGCCAGCGCCCAGCAGTCTGCAAAGGAGCAGCTGCCCCGGTATGTGCGCGTGAACACGCTGAAGACCACCGTGGAGGATGTTTTGGACTACTTCAAAAGGGATGGTTTCTCCTACCTGGGACAGGCCCTCAGGCTGGAGGACTTAAGTTTAAAAGAGAAACACTTCGTGAAGGATCTGCACCTACCGGAGCTACTGGTTTTTTCTCCTAAAGCAGACTTCCATGATCACTTCCTGTATAAAGCAGGTCACATTATTCTGCAGGACAAAGCCAGCTGCCTCCCCGCCTATCTGCTCAAACCTCCACCTGGTAGCCATGTCATTGATGCTTGTGCAGCGCCTGGCAACAAAACAAGCCACCTGGCAGCCATCATGCAGAACAAAGGCAGGCTGTTTGCCTTTGATTTGGATGCCAAGCGTTTGGCCACCATGTCCACTCTGCTGCTCAGAGCAGGCGTTATGTGTCAGCAGCTGGCCAACCAGGACTTCCTGAAGGTGGACCCTGACAGCCCACAGTATAAAGATGTGGAGTACATCCTCCTGGATCCTTCCTGCAGTGGCTCGGGTAACCAGACATCACTGTGTATAACATACAAAAAGATATAAATAGGTTCCTTTTTATATATTTATATTCATTATATTCATATGAAGGATTCTTAAAAAACATAATGCATAACAGACTTGACTATGTCTTCAGTTATACTGCAGCCTGTGTCTGATGTTCAGGTATGGTGTGCCTGCGGGACAACACCTCTGCTGACCAGGAGAAGGACCGGGGTCGTCTGGCGTCCTTGGCCTCCTTCCAGCTGCGCTGCCTGAACCACGGCCTCCAGTTCCCTCGCCTGAAGCGTCTGGTCTACTCCACCTGCTCCATCCACAGCCAGGAAAACGAGGAGGTGGTGGCTGCCTGTCTGCAGCAAAACCCCAGTTTTAGGTAGCAGCAACTAACTGTGAACAGTGCAAAATAAATCCGCCTTTTCTAAATGTGTTTTGTGTTGCCTGACAGATCATTATTATACCGTATACCTGTGTGTTTGATGCTGGTTTCTAAGCTGTTATTCTTTGCTCTCTTTATTCCCTTCCTGGTTACTCTGGAAAACTATCAATAAAAGACAGACACCTTCTTGTTATTTATTTTTTTGGGATTTTGCACAAATGTTTTTGTTTAATCTCCTTCAGGTTGGTTCCTCTTCTTCCTCAGTGGCCTGAACGTGGTCTGGAGCTGCTCTCGCAGTGTTTGCGTGCTAGCACCACCAACACTCTTACACATGGCTTCTTTGTTGCAATGTTGGAAAAATGCAGTGAAGCTGGGAGCGCAGCACAGGAGGACCCTGTTGTTCAGATAAGGTGAATGTTTGTCATGTAGTTATTCTGTCACATTTAATATTCTCTCTGGAATCACCTTTTATTTCCTGGTTTGTAAATGATAAAAAGTTTATTGTTTTTTACATCAGATCTGTGAGAGATGAGTAGGTTGATATTATTTTCTCTGCCTCAGTGAAGTGGAGGCGACACGTTCGGCTCTCCATGCCACTGAGAAGAGACCTGCAGCTTCAGAAGAAGAATCCGACGCCTCAGACATAGAGGAAAAACCGATGCCTGCAGCAGGACAGACTGAAAGTGCGCCCAGCAAGAAAAAGAGGAGAAAGAAGAGAAAAAAGAAGGCAGCACCAGCAGAGTGAAATAAAAAATCTGGCTGCAGTGGCGTGTTGAAATGAGTGAATGTGCTGTTTTCAGATGGATGGGACATAAATAGAAGTAAAGGTTACTTTATTACTAAATCATCTTTCTCTGCGTTTTCTGTTTGTGTCTATTATGCTTTCTTGTTAAGAAGATATGTTTTTCTCTGAGTTTCCAGTTTACGCTTCAGTACTGGATGTGTCCAGAAGGGGGCAGCAGTCAATCTGCAGAATGGGGGTTGTACTTCCGGTCGAGCGTCAGCTGCTATTGGTTGAACCAGTTGCCTGTTTTGTAAGCCTTACGCAAAATCTTTTGTAACTCTTGAATGTGGAGTTACATCAAACCTGATCTTTCTCGTGCATGAAGAGTGCTTTGTAAGTGTATGCTGGCTTTACTGGAGGTGCCAGTTGGAGGAAGCACAACGTGAGTAACTTTCTTTCCCTTTTTATTGTTTCGCAGATGTTACTACAGCCCTTGTAATATATGATAATGCATGAAGTTCCTTCAGTTGTGTAAAATAAAATGAGTAAAACATGTCTTTGCCTTTTATCCGTGATGGTGCAGGCAAGTCACACCGTCAGTAGGAGTGTCTTCCAGACAGCGGGATGTCTGCGGTACCCAAAGTGACTTTGGCTGGGGGTCTGGAGGTATGCCGGATCCTGAATGGTATGTGGCAGGTGTCCGGAGCCCACGGACCGGTGAATAAAACCAGGGCAGGTAAACAAAATTATAATTTTTCTGTGTAAACTTAACCTAATTTTGGTCAAAGGGGTGTTGCATTAAAATAGGGATTCCAAAAGTTTTTTCTTCCCTATTTCATAATTAAAAACATCACTATATTTGGACCATCGCTGTGTAATTTTTTTTTACAGTGAATAGAAATACTCAGGGCAGGGATTAAATAATGTGTTTAAGGATTGAGTGAATGGATCATTTACATATTTTCGTTATCTGAGACTGCAAATTTCGTAGTCAGCCCATATCAGGCACATCCCCTGCCATGCTTATCTGTTCACAACATGTGTGACACTGTGCTGCTTCCCCTCACATCTCTGCAGCTGAAGCCATGCAGGCCTATGTAGATGCCGGTCTGACCACATTTGACATGGCAGACATTTATGGGCCTGCAGAGGAAATATTCGGGCTGTTCAACAACCAGGTGGACACCCCCCCCCACACACACACACACACACACACACACACACACACACACACTTTCAGGCGGTTGAAGAAGCACATAACTTGCTCACTTTCTCAACATTTCAGCCTGTTTTATCAGGTTCATTAAATCTGTGCATGAAAAGAAGGACAGGAAGAAAATACCTAATACAAAATACAACCTTATCTCAGTTGCATTACACAATTTAAAGGTCTAAACTTTTCAGCCAAATTAAAAAAGATATTTTTAAACAGAAGTGTATGGGTTAAATTTATTTAGTTCCTAACTAACTAATGATTAAAAAAACAAACAAAGCAAAAGTAATGGCAACAATATGTATAAATAGATATAGTTTAATCTAAGTAACTGCTGAAAGTGTATAGAGCGAAACTATTTTAGCTGATCCTGCTGAGTATTGTGCCAGTTGTCCACAGCTGCAGAGACCCACACAGTAGACTAATGTGTTGTGACAGTCTAATGGTATCGACTCGGCATCTGCTCACCTGGAATAATGTGCAGAGAGAGCTTTTTCCCTCATTCTATGAGCTTTTCTATGTCTTGCATTTTGTGTCATCACACACTTAAACACACACACACACTTGATACAGAAAAATAATCACGTGTGCATTTTCTTTACATGATTATCATCTGTGTTTGAGGAAACACAAAACAGTAAATACATGAAATAAAAACATTATTGTGGGATAATTGCTCATCATGGAATAAAATATGTCTCAATTTGCTTATTTTGTCTTTTTTTTAAATATACCTCTCTTATCTTTAGTTGAAATCCTCTGGAAATGCCGCCCCAGCCCTGCAGGGATTGACTAAATTCGTACCGAGAACAGGACCGATGGAGCGCGCGGTGAGCTGCTAACTGTGTCGTTCTTGTGAAGCTGGTTCTATCCACCAGAGTGCAGTGTATTTCTTCACAAAGAACCAGAGCATCTTCTCTGTGTAACCTGAAAATCCCCAGCAGTAATGTCTCATGCTGTCAAATACAGACATGTGAACATTAAACCATAGTGTTTATATGTTAGTGCTTTGTACTATAGCCAGGATTTCAGTGACCAATGTTAGTGGCTAGATATTGTTTTTAGATAATTGAGAAGGTGAATTAATTTAATAATTTTGTTGTCATTCTCAAAAGTCCTGTACTGCTGAGGCTCCACATAAGTCTTTGTTTATATTGATGTTTAAAAGGGAGACTAGTACAGAGCGTACTCATTAAACTGGTTTCTTGTTTTGTTTTTATGAGCTCAGTCACTTTTGTTGTGGTAAGTCGAAGCAGCGCTGACCTGCTTCTGTGTGTGCAGGTGGTGGAGAAGGCGCTGCAGCGCTCCATGACCCGAATGCAGGTGGACACTCTGGACTGTGTTCAGTTTCACTGGTGGGACTACAGAGACATGAGATATCTGGACGCACTGGGACACCTGTCTGACCTGCAGCAGGAAGGAGTCATCCGTAAGCACAGCAGCTGACTGAAATGCTTTATGTTTAAGATGATGAAGGGAAAAAAATAATCTAGTCATTGTCAGTGAAAAAGATCCACTTAACTTCTTTGTTCAGTCCTGGTCTTTAAGAAGATGTTATCCAGCTGCTGTGAGAATCATGAGACATGATTGACAGGTGGGGGCACAGAAAGTAGAGTTTTGGGATTTCATCAGGTCCACATTGCTTTTCGAAAAAAAAAATATTTTGATTCATCTCAACTTAATTCTCAACTAAGATTGGAGTCATTGCAACAAAATAATTATCGTATAAAAGTGTAAAAAAGTATAAAATGTTTCCAAACTTTCACAGTCTGAAAACCATGAAGAGTGAAACTGTTAAACTCTTAAATATTCCCAAATACACACACTGAAGGAAACACATTTTATTCCAGCTGGGTTAAAACAAACTGGGGGAGTGTGTGTTATTTCTGATATCTGTGATGCAGACACCCATGTCGTCTTCATTCCCCAGGTGAGCTCGCCCTGACTAACTTTGACACACAGAGACTTGAGGAGATCACCAACAAAGGCATCCGCATCTCCAGCAACCAGGTAGCACATCCCCTCTGCATGCAGGCGCTCAGCCACAGCAGTTCCAGTCTGAAAACCCAGTCTGTGATGGTTTTTACCTGTGCAGGTGCAGTACTCTCTGATTGACCAGCGCCCGGCGGCGAGGATGGAGCAGTTCTGTCTGGCGAACAACATCAAGCTGCTGACTTACGGCACGCTGGGTGAGACGCTCCTCGCACCACGGGGGTTAATTTAAACACACTAAATGCTTGATCATAAAAACACTGATCTTGTGTAAATATGTAAAATGGTGGTTTTCTAAGATGTAGTCTGTTGGCATGACAACCCATCCTCTCTCACACTTGGACTCCATTTCTTTTATTTTGAAATCAACCTTTCCGTCTCTCAGCCGGCGGTCTGCTCTCTGAGCGTTATCTGGGCCGAGCGGAGCCCAAGTCCAGGGCGGAGCTGGACACGGCCTCCCTCTCCAAGTACAAGAACATGATCGACGCCTGGGGTGGATGGAGTCTCTTCCAGGACCTCCTCGTAACCTTGGAAACCGTTGCCAAGAGACATGACTGCTCAGTGGCTAGTGTGGCAACGCGCTATGTGCTGGACCGCCCCGCGGTGGGCGGGGTCATTGTCGGTTGCCGTTTTGGCATCCCGGGGGCGGGGCAGCACATCGGTGACTGTCTGCGGAGCTGCAGACCCGACCTCAGGCTGACGGCGGAAGATCACGCCGCCATCGAAGCAGTGACGGGGCGCTCCAGGGACCTCATGGTGCTCATCGGAGACTGTGGGGATGAGTACAGGAACTGAAGGGGGAGGGGGGGGACTGACAGACTGGATGTGGCAGATCAGTGAAGAGGGCAGCCACAGAGAGGACAAAAATTACTTCTAATGATATTTTCATTTAGTTTTTTTTTTTTTTTGTACATCTTTTGGAATTTTTAAGTTTTACTTTCATGAAATATTTTAAAAACATTTTTCAAAATTCTTGCATGATGTAATTTTTTTTAAAGCCTCTCTTTCAGGCTTGAATATGGCCGCGATGAAACGCACAAACGTAACAATCAATGTTTACTTTAGGTGTTCAGCATTTGTGAAGAGCAGAGAAGCTATATAGTCAATGATTATCTGCTTAATGTTTTAATTT
This sequence comes from Craterocephalus amniculus, assembly GCA_036024015.1. Classification (NCBI taxonomy): domain Eukaryota; kingdom Metazoa; phylum Chordata; class Actinopteri; order Atheriniformes; family Atherinidae; genus Craterocephalus; species Craterocephalus amniculus. The sequence goes on from JAVQJG010035078.1 coordinate 23,535, forward strand.
TTTTCATTTTAATTTAATGATCAAATGTAAACTCTGTCTTATGATGATTAAGATGTGTAAAGGTGGGAGGTTTTGTTAAATTTGTTCTGCTTTTTTTTTGCCTGTTTACTTATTAAATTGACTTTTAACCAGTAACTTTTAACAAAAACAGTTTTTTCAGTCAACCCTTCTCTGTTTAGGCATGACAGAGTCCCAGAGGAAAAACTGTCTTCATTGTGGTTTAAAATGATAATGACATAGCATAGCATGCCCACACTCAATACAAGCCAAAAGTCTTTGTATTTTGCTTTTATCTAAAGTTGACAGCAGTGTAAATGTTCTGAGCTAATGATTAGAAATACTTATAGCTAGATGTGCATTGATATTCCTTTGTGTCTGAAAAATAAGCCATGAGGTAAGTTGTGTCTATAATTCAGGGAGGGGACTCAGCGAAGTGGAAGAAAGTGGAGAATCCTGTAGCTCTCACATTGTCTGTAGAAAACCAAGTAATGTAGCATGCATGCAAACAGAAATGCCAAGCTTCACAACTGAATGAGATTTATTTGAAACTGAATATCTTATTTGTGTGGGTTTTATGCCAGATTTTATTTCCAACGGTATAAAACTAAAATACAGGAAAAAACAAGACCAGGATGAAATAAAGTAAAATCAAATGTAAAATAAATAAATGAGGATTAATAAAATAAAATGGTTTTTTTTTCATTCAACGAAGGCTTGAAGTGGGTTGTAGCACACACAGGCGACAAGGATTTAATGATAGAACTTAAAATGAGTGTTTAATGTCCAGCAAAGGCTGCATGCAGCAATTCAGTGTGCTAGTTAATGTTGATCCATTTGCACAAAGAATTGTGTTGCAAAGGTGTTCATTTCACAAAAATTCAGCTTGACAGGAGGTGTGTCGTTAGCTCTGTGTGTGTGTGTGTGTCCGGCTGTGCATTAGTGAAAAAGAATCCATATGACAGATTGACAGATATACAGACAGAAGCTTTGATGGCAGGCAAGCAGCCATGCATGAACACGCACACTGAACCTTACACACAATCTGTCGGCGCATTTTTCTTTTCTCTCTCTCACACCCGCAGCTGACACACTGTCTACCGCAGACCCCTGCTGCGCTATAGGATTTGGGGTCAAAGGTTGTGCTGAATATCACATCCAATCGTCTGATGTCCTTCTTACCAGCTGCAGTTTGCTGTGAGGTTCAGTGTAGTATAAAATACAGAGAGAACAAAGGTCATCATCTTTTTTTTACCTTTTCTCATTTCCACGGTTTAATCTTAGTGATTTAAGTTTTCTACTTGTTGGTATTACTTCAGCTATTAAGATGCATTTAGTTAATCAATCAAAAGTTACATTTAATCTTTTTCAATCCTGTAAGAACTACTGAAGACAGCTTTTGCAAGATATTTTATGTCTATTTATTGTACTTAAAGACCATAAAACTCACATAATGTAAACATTCCTTATTGCAAGGCCCAGTTTTACAAAACGTGAATTAAAAGGAGTAACATTAAAACGACACCTACACGCTTGGCGGCATCTTGAATGTGTCTGCGCAGGTACCGAGTGCAGCCGGTGTAAATCTTTCAACAGGCTTTTTAATTATAAATACGCATTAAATATACAGCACACACAGAGGCTGTGAGCCTGTATGATCCTTCAGACTTCAGCCAGACGCCAGAGCACTTAACACACACACACAAAGCCAAGAGGAGGGGCTGAGCTCCACATTAAGCAGATCTGACCTCATTATATATGAGCACATATCTGCTGATAGTGTTCTTCAGCTCTGGGCAGAAATGTTTGTAAGTGTCCAGGATTGTTGTCTTCACTGTTAACCTTTTCATATGGCAGCTGTTTGTGCTGCAGATTAAAATGCTGCTATGAATACTCTGCGTAAAAATCGCACATCATAACCAAGCAGAACGGATCTTTGCTTTGTTCATTTGTCTACAGAAAATATTCTGGATTAATAATGTTGCATAATAGCCGGCAATTAACCCAACACTACAAACACACACTATAAGTGTTTAAAATATCAAAATGACTTGCACACGTCCTTTAGTTAAAGACCCTTTTCCTGGCAGGGATTCGGACTTGGAAAAGGTGCAGCTCCAGCACACTATCTCTTACCCAATTCAGCCCCCAGTAACTAATTATATAGTAAAAACCTGTAATTGTAACTGTATTTAAATATCACAGTGAGCAAAATAAGCAAAACACCAGCTTCCTAAACCCTTTTATTCTATTAAGACGTGTGATTTATCTTCCTCCCAATATGTGGAATCAGAATCAAACTGTTTTCTGACGGATATTATGGCTTCTTCATTTGATAAACTTTGCGTTTGTGAACTAAACAGTCAAAATTATCACAGGTAGAAACATTATAAGATTGAGCTCTGTGTGTTATTACTAGCCAGCAAACATGTCAACCTGTTTCGTATTGTTTCCAACTCCATCATTGGTCTGAATAAACAGCATGTACGAATGCGTCCACTCAGTGTAGTAATGTTCCTACATTCATCGCTTCCAGAAAGCATCAAAAACGAGTGAAAAATAAAAGGGGGCTGCAGAGTTTCTTTTTCTGTGACTTTGAACCCTCCTCACTTCATGCCACCAAAACCCACAAGAAAGACTTCAGACACAAGAAGTGTGAAGAAACCATCCCTTTATTTGTGTAAAGCAGTCCCAACCAAAGTCAGAGTCAAAAGACTTAAAAACAGTCAGTGCTCAAACAGACCAAAGCAGAATTTCTCCACACCCGGCAGCTGTGCTGGGGTGGGATTTACACGGTCACACTGGGTGCCCAGAAGTGAAAAAGGTTCCACACAATTTCTGTAGAAAGACTGGACTCCAAACCACATTCACTGCTTTTTTTACTAAAACACGAGAGCAGCACCAGAACTTTCTCTGAGAGGTAGGAAGGGAGGAGGAGGTGAAGGCGTGGAGAACTGTGTGAGTCACGTGGGGGGAGGTGTGTGTACTAGGCTCACAAACTGAACGGGCAGAAATCTGGGGTGGGAGTGTCAGACCACATTGATAAAAGAGAAATATCCTTTTTTTTTCTTTTTTCCACACCTATATCTTTCATTTTTCTACAAGGAGGAGTGTGATTGGGCCAGAAGAGTCACCCCTCCCTCTGTGTTGGTTTATTTGTTTGTTTGTTGTCTCCATGGTAATCACAGTTTAACTGCAGAGTAAATTACCATTTTCCTCCGGCTGTTGCTGCTCCTGAAGCCGTTTTACTTGGCATTGGCGGAGGTGCTGAGCACCTTCCTCACAAGCTGGGCGATGGCATCACGATCGATGGCAAAGATTCGGAGCAGCTCGTGGGGCTTACCACTGCGGGGCACCTGGGAAACGGCCAGGCGGTGGACGGTGAAGCTGGTCTCATTCACCACCGCTGAGCACACTGCCTCACCCAGACCACCTGCGGATTAAAGGACAAAACCATTGATTAAACTATGAGTTAATCCAAATCACATGTGCACAGATTCATGGCTTCCTTGTTCACTAATCCTTCATGTATCCTCTAGAGTTTCCCTCTTCTGTCACATTTAGTTTCTTCACACGTCCACAGAGCTCTTCTGAGATATGATGTAGACTGACAGGACTGATGCTGCCTCCTGAGACTCTATCATTCCTGTTTAGTCATAATTTACCCCTTTCATGGAAATCTTCTTTATTTATGAATAAAAAAAACACCTTTGCTGGCAGTAATCAATCCTGACGGAAATAGAAAAGGTCCCTTTGATTCAATGTACTGAAAAGGAGGTAACATGTTTTCACATTTCCATCGGAGTGAAACTTGAAACTAACACAGATTTTTTAAGTTCATCCATTAAAATGTTAAACCGCAGTATAGCTGGAGAAGCAGGTTTTTGGAAGCTTGTTTTTATCATGCTGGCATTGTATTTAGGTCAGTGAGAGCCCAAAGGCTGGAGATGAAATTAAGAAATACTGACATGCTCCTCCTCTTGACTCCAACCTTTACTTCCAACAATATGTGTTTTTTCTTATCGAACATCTCTCTCCTCTGAGCTGTAAACATCTCACATTTAACTCTTCTCTGTAGACCATCAGGATATGTTTGTCGTCTTCCTCAGAGCTTTTCCATTTACAGAAGAGCTTTCATCGTTTCATAGTTGGGGGCGTTTCTATTCATGAGTTGATGCACAAGCACCCAAAACATCCAAACAGATCTGACTGTCCTGACTTGTGCTGAAAACTATTGTAAAACATCTGAACAAATCCAGTGTAATTATCCGGTGCAGTGACAATAATGCACGCTCTGTATCATGTGCTGCTGTAAAAAAGCAACAGGACATTAATTGAAGCTGTAGCAGTAATTATTTAAAATCACTAAATTGATATTTTGTTCTGATTTTAAAATTTGAGACATTTAATCCTTTTTACCTTTTATGTGATATTGATCTGGATAAACCAAAGCAGTAATGTAATTAAGCAGGAACGTTTCTCAAGATACGTAAAGGAAAGTTTATCCATCTTTTGTTTGATTCCCCAAACTAATTTATAGTTTCTTCCTGCAGACTATTTATTTATTTTCTTTTTTTAACGGATGCGGCATTCTCACCCTCATAGTAGTGGTCCTCCACAGTGATGATGCGTCCTCTGGTGGCCCGGGCATTTTCAATGATGGTCTTGGAGTCCAGAGGCTTGATGGTAAACGGGTCGATCACACGGATGTTGATTCTCTCTAAAGCAAAGGAAAAGAAGGTGAACCAAGTTAGGGTTGTGACAATTGTTTTTAAAAAAATCGAATATTGGGAATTTTTATTTCACAATTTTAAAATAGATTTTTTTCTACAAAAAAAAAAAAATATTGCGATTTTTCTATTTCACAATTTTAAAATCACATTATTAATTGTTATATATATATATATGGGCGTGATGGGCGAGAGGCGGGGTACACCCTGGACAGGTCGCCAGTCTGTCGCAGGGCCGACATGGAGAGACAGACAACCACTCGCACACACACTCACTCCTAGGGAGAATTTAGAGTGCCCAATTAACCTCACATGCATGTCTTTGGACAGTGGGAGGAACCCGGGGAGAACCCACGCATACACGGGGAGAACATGCAAATTCCACACAGGAAGGCCGGAATCCTGACCAACTTGGGACTCGAACCCTGTTGGTCTGGCTACTGTGGGGTTTTTTCCAACTAAAATTAAGAAAAATAAAATAGCAAAAAGATGTTTTGTTAAATTTTTTTTGTTTTTCTCCACAAAATCTGTAATATTGAAGAATCAAGAAAATCGCAATTTAAATCGAATCAGCACCCAAAAAATCGTAGGAGATTGGAATCGAATCGAGAGGAAAGCATATGGTCCCAACCCTAAACCAAGATCCACTTGTAGTCGTTTCATCCTGGCTTTGATCAGCTCCTTCCTCTCTCCTGCTCCATCTCTTCCTACCTTTCTTTAGCATCTCAGCAGCAGCCAAAGCCTCATGAAGGGTCACTCCCGCTCCGACCACAGTCACATGGTCATCATTGGTTTTATACACAACCTAAGAGTGAAGAAAGTACATACATTTTCATATAATCGTCATAAATTCATGCGTGCAAAGCTTATTCAAAGGAAGATTTCATTTTGTTTATACAACAATAATGGACAGCACTGAGAAATGCAGCTACAAACCTTAGCCTGGCCAACATGGAAGTCTTCATTGCAGCTGTAGATGATGTTATTCTCTGGGCGGCTTGTTCGTATGAAGCACAAACCCTGCAACAAACCATAAATACTCCATGTGTCTCTGTGAAAACTGAATCAAGTCTAATAAACAGTCCTGAACAATCTCAATACACTATATACTAATTTTTCTAAGGTTAGAGCGAGTACCTTTGTATTAGCTGCAAGCTCAACAGCCTTCTCAGTCGAGACACCGTCACTTGGGTAGAAGACAGTCGCCGTGGGAATGGCTCTAAACATGGCCAAGTCCTCCAGACCCATCTGAGAGGGCCCGTCCTCACCTACACATCCACAAGCAACACACCCACGGGTCAGACAAAGTGAAACTCACAGGCTTGCTGTAGGATGGAGAATAATTTCTGCTAGACCGGCATGCATTCAGGCTGCAAAGGTGAGCATGCAGTGTACCTGATGAGGCGGAGGAGAAGGTGAAAGGGAAGGAGGAAGAGGAGGTGAGAGAGAATCAGGCCGCTCTGTCATCACCTCCGTGACACAAAGACAGAGGAAAAACAGGAGGGAAGACAGGAGTAGGGCTGATAGCAGGAGGGGAATGTGGACGACAGAGTAACACAGAGGTTGAGAAGACCGGGGGGAAAAGTTTTAGGATTCAGGGGAATAAATACTGAGCAGCGACCAGCTGAATCAGAAAAAGTCAGTGTAATACAAGTTAGTGAAACTGCCAGGTAAAAAGGGTGGATAAGACGGTAACTGACCGATGGAGACGCCGCAGTGGGAGCCGCAGAGGTTAATGTTGCTCTCAGAGATGGCGGCCATGCGGAGCTGGTCATAGGCTCGGCTGAAGAACGTGGCGAAGGTGCTGGCAAACACCAAGTTACGATCTCGGACAGCACAACCGATGGCCACGCTCACCTGCATGAGAGGAGGAGAACAGACGTGAGCCCGCACGAGCAGAATCAGAAATAAACACGTCATAACAAATGCTTCATTCTGAAGATTGATGTTTATCAAAAAACAAGATCAGTATGCTTTTTATAGAAATGTAGACGGAGATGCTGCATCCATATTTTTTATGCAATTTGTGATTACAAATGGTAGCATCCTTACACACTAACGCTGATAGATGGTAACACATTAGCCTGCCAGCTGTGTTATCTCCAGCAAGAAGACAGACCGTATGAGTGAGGAGCTAATGTGGACTGGTGGGATATGGGAAAAGGATCATTTACTTACAGTTCAGCTCAAATTTAAATCACTTTCTTGTCCTTCATGTCTGCATGCTAATATTAACATTTAGCACTGAATGTAGCATCATATAGCTAATGATCAACAATAGATTATATTTACCTTTTTCCGGGTTCTCACTGAAATACTTTTCAAATTTGTGACCTTTTTGGACATAACGATCCCCAGTTCAGCCGTATTCACTCACCACATTTGAAAAAACTTTGTTCTTTGTGCAAATGAATTATTATGCTTATAATGGTTGCATAAAACTTCTGTAGTTTCCACTTTATTTAATCAGTACATTAAAAAACAAGTTTTTGCAGCATGCTGCACATTGTAAATATGTCTGACAGTGTTTTTGTTCTCTAAATGGAGTTTTCTTACCATGTTCTGCTCTGCGATGTAGCACTCCACGTAGTTGTTGGGATGTTCATTTTTAAAGAGCTCAGAGAAGGTGGAGTTCTTGGTGTCTCCATCCAGAACCACCACACGCTCATTGTAACGACCCAGTTTGGCCAGAGCCATGCCGTACGCCTTCCTCGTAGCAATCTGGTAACACGGAGCACAAGCAGCTGATTAACATCCCAAAACAGAGACCATTTACTGAAACACTGCAGACAGCCAAGATGGATTCATATAAACAGACTCTTCTTCTCTCTTCCACCACTGATCTCACCTTGTCTCCAGGTTTGTAGCTGGGTGCGTTTGGCATGCACATGTTGCGGAGGCTGACGGGTGACGTGTCGTCGTTGGGCGGAGCAGGGTAGAGGCGCTTGTTGCAGCTGATGATGCGGCCCTGCAGCTCCCTGATCACAGACTCGGCCATGTCTTTGGGCAGAGGTTTGCCATGCCATCCCATCTTATCCTCCGCCGCTGAAACATGCAGACACACATCTCTATACTGCTGCACTAGTTTGACTGTTCATGTGGTCTAAACTGCGGCATTTATTAACCCTTTCATGCATGAATCATTAAGAAGCAGTGCATTCAGAAATTTACTTCCATAGACATACAGAGTGATGCTTTTTTTATTTCTTAATCATATTTTACATTTGATATATGTAATATATTTTTAGATTTTATTCAAAATTATTAATTAAATATGCTTCTTCATATTTCAATAATATGAATATTCTATAAAGAATATGATTGTATTTTTTATTTTCTTGTTTATCACAAAAGAAAGTTTGTTTATTATAATGTACATATGTAAATATATAAATATTTCTTTATTTATTATTATTCTATTCTAAAGTGGCAAAATTACAAATTCCCCATTCCCACCCATGAATAAACTGGAAACCGCTGTCAAATAGGCGCCCACTGTAGGGGACAATATGCATGAAAGGGTTAAGAAAATGAGGAATTTAAACATTTCAGATCCTTGCAGAAATTTGTAACTGGGAATTCATTGTAAGGCAAAATATGAGATAACTGCATGTATTAGTGACATGAATGATGCACATACTCATATTATAAAATCCAAATTCTTCCTGATATCCAACATAAACTCCTGTGCTTCATTTCTTTGCAAGTGTACATAACAACAATCCAGTCTAGCTGTCAATCTTAATAACAATCTTCCACCTCAGTTGATCACAAAAGGCTGTTTCAAAGGTCAAAGGTTAGAATTAGAGGGCACTGGTTTACAACAACATTCATAATTTCCAACACAATGCTCACAAAAACATACTGCTGTGACATACACACCTTGCTGTTTTAAAAAATGTCTTTGTTCATCAGTCTCTTTCTCTCTGCCCCTCTCTCTCTCTCGTGCACACACACACGTAATAGCACACACTTAGCCTCCACACCCATCACAACATGAGCACAAAGGACGGCTGCTGGGAGTGTATCCTACACATTCTGACGGATTACTAAACTGCAGCAGCTAAAGCACTAAAGCGCTGCCTGGATTACGAGGAGTTAGGAGCCCCTCAGAGCTGCTGGCGGGTCCTTAAAGTAGCTGAGAAAACTCTTGACAGAACCAGCATCTCCAGTGGTTTCCCACCCGTTTGATCATTCAGCACTTAGAAAACAGGTTTTGGAATATTCTGGTAATTTTTTAACTACAGTTCACATCATCACCAAAGTGAACGCTCTGGTCTTGATTGGAATTCTGCCTCTTACTGTATTGCTTGTTATTTCACCGTACACAATATGCAGCTGGTTATTGTACCTGGGATGCCTTTGCCCTTGATGGTCTTGGCGATGATGGCGAGAGGCTGGTGGCGAGGTTGACTCAGCACCTTGCAAAGCTCCTCCACACTGTGGCCATCCACTATGATGGAATGCCAGCTGGGAGAAAAGAGAGGATCAACTTTACATGAAGTCAAAATTATTTACGAGTCACTAAAAAGACACACAACGATGGAAAATGAAGGCAAAAGCAACTAAATTCAGGGGCAGGAATGAGCAAATCATTGACATTGTGTCCAAATTGAATCTTGTTGGATTCAATCTTTGATTCGTTGATCTCTTTCCCTTTGCTCACCCAAAGGCTTCACATCGCCGCTGGTACTTCTCCACGTGGTGCTGCAGCGGAGCCGGGTCACTCTGGCCCAGTCGGTTGATGTCCAAGATGGCCACCAGGTTGTCTAGCTGGTAGTAGGAGGCGAAAGCCATGGCCTCCCACACCGAGCCCTCCGACAGCTCTCCATCGCCCAGCAGGCAGAACACCCGATAACTGCAGACAGGAGTCGATGCCAGCTTTATCCAATGTGGATTTTACACATAAGCAAAAATATTGTGATGAACAGGGATGAGTTTCAAATCAATTCCACTTTCATTTAATCCATCTTTCCCTATGTGATTCCTGACCTTTACACCTTAACACAACACAGAAAAAAGTCCCCCATCCCAGCTTCAGCTCCCCGCCCCCCGCCACCCTCTGCTCATCCTCAGCGGTTGCTCCTGAGGTGTAACGACTCCTGACAGCTTTCCAGTCAGATAGACACGCTCTCATTAGAACTGGAAGATAGGCCGAGACACAGCACATTACGGCACGCATTCCAGCCACAAGTGTTAAGAAGAAGTATGCGGCACACTCAGACAAGAGAAAAAAGAGAGGAATTCCACAGAGATGAAAGAGAGACAAAAAAAAAACACATCGCAAACGATTAAAAGCCGATTTCTGAAATGAAAAATCTTCTTATGTCAAACCACTCGGAGTGATTTACCGTACGATTCACAGAAGCTGCTAGAAAAAACAACCAGATTATGTTTATCGTCAAAGAGGCGAAGAATTTATTGATTTGATTTATTATGACTCAACTTGAGAAAGTGATAAACACACCCCGGCACACACAGATGCACACTGTAGTCAGAGATGCAGCTACGGGAGCAAAGTAATCCTACACACGGTTCATGTGTCTCAGTGAGGCGAGAACAGCGGATCAGATCAAGATAAGGGGATTCCTCACCCACGCACACACTCGCCATTACTTCCTGCCAAAGCAAAATCAAGAAATGAATAAATAACCAAAACTTCCAATCATCATCTTCTTGGTTCACTATGAGGCAAAAAGAAACGTGAGAAGGAATTTGTCAGCGTTTAATCTGATGATCTGACACGTTCACAGAGACAGAGCACTGGAGCAGCGCTAAATAATCTTAAACAGTTTGTTCACCTCAGTGTTGTCTCAGCATTGCTAATAAGTGAATTGGATATGTTCACCCATGTGTCATGTTTTAACAAAGCCCAGCATCGTAGCTGAGGGCTTTTCCTGGAGGTAGTTTAGAAACACCCTGCAGAGCTGGCGGTTCCACTCCAAAAGTAAGCAGGTTAGGATATTTGTGAATGTGTGTGTTCCTAAGTGGGGTTGATGCAGTTTTGGACTATGTTAAGAAAGTAGTTCCCTAGCTGTTGGCGCTAAATGAAGAGGTGCAGTAAAATGGCTTGATACAGTTTGCTGCTCTAAGCTTTGTAGGGATGTGTGAATATATGTTTATTATGTCATCTAACATGTATACATACATGCACCTGAAACACAGCAGAGGATTATAGGCTGAGAAGATGAGGACGAAAGGGCGAGGCAGTGAGATGATGGAACACTGTGCTTTTGCATGTGTGATTATTAGAGCAGAAACAATGAGTGCACACAGAATGCAGGGAGCACAACATCAAGGACAGCCGGCTCAGGCTGCAAGTATGGCGTCCGTTAAACTGCATGGTATATGGGGGAAAAATATAAAAAATCATCAGAGAGTCTCCTTCTGCTGTCTTTGTTGTTCCATAAGCTACAATTTCAGCGCAAGTATTCCAGTAATATTTTCACCTGCTCTGAAAATGTAAAAGGAATGTGTTGTGTTCCACTAAAAGCCACAAAGCCATATCTGTCTATTGTCAAAGTGAAATCCACATGGGTCTTTCTAGATCGTGGTAGAACAAAGCGATTCAAATCAGCTACTGTTCAGCTGAAAAACTGCACTGCAGGCTTGTTAGAATATTGTGGTGAAACTCTGAGCAAATAAAAACAAAATGCATGAAAGAACTGAGAGTAGAATAATCAGACATTACATCTGTTTTCACTCAGTATTGCATAAATGTGTCCACTTATAAATTACAATCACACCTCACGGAGCAGACTGTTTAATCTCCTTTAAAATGTATGTTTATATTATCCAAAGATGAGGATCAAAGCACAGCTCTTACAGTATGGGCCTGTCAGGGAGGGTCTGAGCCAAAGCTCCTGGATGAAATGTCACATTTGCACAGCTCACTGCAGCAGGCACTGTCATGCATAATTCCATACATTTTGCCTCGATGTGTGCAGATTCAAGCTGGCCAGCTGTGCTCCCGTACATCCCTGCATGTCGTCGGGTTGTTTTCTTGTTTTTCTTTCTTTTTCGCTTTTGTGTTTGCTTGGCATTTTGTGTTCATTACCTGGCCTTGTCAAAGTATTTTCCAGTGTAGGCCATTCCACAGGCAGCTCCCAGCCCCTGACCCAGAGATCCAGTGGCCACATCCACAAACTGCTGCTTCTGTTTGCACGCACACACACATAAATAAAACATGCATCTTGATTTTCAGACAAAAGCCTGAGTTCAATATGAAATACAAAGGATCGGTTGTTTGTTGTTGGATAAAGGACAAGAAACACAGCAGCAGTGAAACAGTCTGCACTACAGCAGCAGTCTGAGTCTTACAGTGTGTCAGTATGTGGGCTCATATGGAGCGTTTTGTTAATGTCTGCAGCAGAGGACAGACATTGTGTGTCTCACAGTCAGAGGTTTGTCACTGTTCCCCTGCCTGCAGACAGTTTATCTGTGGAAGTCTTAATTTTCACATTATATACAAACAATGTAAAGTATTTTGAAAGAAAGTAGGCAAAGTGATTAAAATATTGCATGACTTTATCATTTGTATGTTAATTCTGCATTCTTATCAATGGAGGAATGTGAGAAATACTAAAAGTGTTCCAGGAAAATGCATAAAAAACAAAGATTTAGTTTTAGAACGGCTACATCCAGAAACAAAAATGTCTCAGATGATGTTGTATGAGTTGAGATGTCGGTGCGTGTCTATGTTTGCCCAAAGACCTTTGAAGCAACAGGAAAATAGAATCTGACAGGAGTACTGATAGGAAGGGGAAAGATTTTTTTTGGCTGAAAAACTTGGTGAGAATTGTTTTATTTCCTGTACAATCAAAAAATGAAATTATTGGCAAAGTTAATATTAAAATAAAACATGTCTGGACCAAAAAAAAAAAAAAACACAAAATGACAGTGCACGTGTTTTCATGCATATCTAACTCATGTACTGCTGGAATACAGCAGTTTTCCAATTCAGTTTTCCTGCACGCTTAAATGTCACCTCACCGGCACAGGGTGTCCTTCCAGGATGGAGTCTACCTTACGGAGGTTGAGAAGCTCATTCTCCTTCAGATAGCCTGTCTCTGCCCACACAGCATACAGCACAGGAGCTGCATGACCCTGAGAGGATAGCGGTAAAATAGGAGAACTTAACTACATGTATCTAAAAAATATTTAAAGATAATGAAAATATATGAAGCACAGTACAGATCACATGGTGCAGACATGCTGATCATCTACTCAGATTTAAACTTGTTTCATAGCTGCAGGAAATCCTTATGTAGATCTTTTACATAAACAAATGATGATGTGATTCATGAGAGCAAATGGTTACTTTCTTGTTTGCCATTTCTTTTTGCATTTGCAGACGTTACCTTGGAGAGGATGAATCGGTCATTGTTGGGATTACGCGGATCTTCAGGTCGGTACTTCATGGAATGAAAGAAGAGCACAGACATGATCTCTGCCACACTGCAACATGATGTAGGGTGACTGCAAGAAAATGAGTACAAAAGGGAAAATTTGAAACAAAATCGGTGCAGTTATAAAGGCCAATGCATTTCCTTATCTGCACATCAAATGCATAAGCAGGTTTTGTTGAGGAGAAAAGTTATGTTAATAGAAGAATAGACTAAAAAATAAATCAGCAAAAGTTTTAAACAGTTTGATCCAGAAGGTTAATTCATTTCAGAACATGTGCAGTTAGATTCAGGAGACACTAAACAGGGCAAGCTAACCAGTTAGCACAAATACAGCATCACTCTGTTGGACATGTACCAAGAAGTGCAAGTGAATTCAAGAATGTCTGACTCTTTCAGTTCGTTATACATGCATAAACATTAGAAATGCATCATTCAATGTGCAGCTCGGAAACTGTTGAAAGAAATAAAAAAGGCACAAAATACACTTTGATTAAGTTTTTTCTTTTTAGTTTTGTGTTTTAGTTTTGTATTCCCCTCTTTATTCTCAAGACATGCCAGTAATACCTGACACAGACCTCCAGGAAGGACTTTCCTTAGAGTCCTGAAATTACAAATTTGATCAACAAAATAGAGAAGTTTTTTTTCATTGCTTTAAACATATGTCATTTTGGAGAAAGTTAATTATTCATCAGTTTGAAGAGTGGCTCTGATTAATTAACAGTCTAATTAATTTAATCCATAATTTTGGTAGGCGCTCTGGTTTCATTTTGAAACGCAACAGACGCGCAAAACCGCGTGAACGCCGCTTTCGTCCTTTGCGTGGACTTGAGTTTACCGGACGCTTTCTGCTGCAGCCGCCACACCGCACGTACTCCTCCGAGCTCGCGCAATTATCCGGTTCGTACTGCTCAGTTACGTAACTGATTACACACTATGCAAAGAGTTAAAGGGAAAGGGACCACTGGTGCACCTGCAGCAAATCATGACCGAACCTATAAATGCACAGTAGCCTAATAAATATTCCATAATCCTTTTAAAAGTAACAGTTATGTTAACTGATTAAATTATTGTAGCTCATCATTTCTCTCAATAACGTGGAGCTGACTGAACACAAACCGCCAATTTATCTTAGGTTAGCTGCGTAAATTGCTCACAATGGCACAAGTCGACTTTTACGCACATTTGAAACCATTTAAATGTATCTGCAATTATTAATATCCAAAATATGATAAACACATCCACAGCCTTATGCCGCTGGTCACACTCCACACTGCGGACAGCCCATGAGGAATTTATTCCTACGTTTTTTACGCATTACACTTCCACTTTTTTTGTAAGAGGAAAAACAAATGCAAAAGAAAAAAACAAACATATTGGAGGCGTTTCATAATCGTCCCCTGCGAAGTACCGATGTGATAAAGCGCAATTTCTGTCTCCGGCTCGGGGTAATCTCTCCGCCCCCTTGTCTTACCCGCTGCCCGCTGCAGTTGTCGCCTTGATGGAGTTGATCCGGAGTCGGGTTGCGATGTTCCTGAGCGCCTGCACCGTTTGTTGGTCTGGTTTATGGTAGTCCTCCATCTGGCCGATGCTCGGAAGAAAGCACAAGAACGCACACACCAGCTGGTTAAAAGGAGGTAAGAGTTAAAAATGCCCGGTCTGAATAAAGATGATGGATGTGCAAAGGACGATGGCAGGGGTTAAAAAGAAGCTGCGCCGCTCAGCATGACACGGAGACTCACAGAGGAGGGAGGGGGCGTGTTTGCAAGCAAAGCCTATGAATATGGCTGATCTAGGGCTAAAGGGAGCCTACGGTGAGTCCAAACTCCCGCAGGACTCGTAGCCAATAGGGTTTGGACTTAGCCCAAGGCCACGTGCACTCGCTCGGACGCTTTAAGGCACACTCTGGTCAGGGGCGGTCAGGTTAAAATATCTTGTAAAACAAACATGTTTCTGAACATTTTCAGCAATGGCAACAAAACTCTGTCATCTTTAGAGAAACAAACTAACATCCCGAATTTTATTCGTTTCAAACTTTCAACACTGAAATTTAAATATTGCAGATGTCGAGTTTCACTTGATGATGGTAATGGATTTATTATGGAGTTGCTCCTTGTGAGACCATGAATATAGAGGCACTCTACTCAGCAGCAGCTCCTGCAGTATCGATTCGAACGTGGAGACGAGTGCTGGAAGCGCAGCCAGCGGTCGTTTGACCGCGAGTCACGTTATCTTGCTAATTAGTGTATTAAAAACTAAAAGGCTGAACCTGATATTTTTGGACTTAGATAGTTGTTGTCTATAGTTTTACCTGCTTACTTATTTGGAAAAGCAAACACATCAATGTTTACGAGCAGTTTAGTCGCCACAGTAGCCTGGCTATCGCGACTATAATGCGAGCATATAGTCTGGCGAAGACTTTAACCCTTATAATGTGCATTTTGGTTGATCTGTGCTCCTCCTCTTCTTGCATCTCCCTTCCTGCAGCTGTTTTACCTAATAAAGAAAAAGAGATTAAGAAGAAAGAGGCGGAGCTGGCAGAGCTGAGTTAGAGGGACTTGACGAGTTTTGAGACATGATAAGAGTGAAAGATGCTGCTGAACTGAAATGGAAGTTTGTCATTCAAATAAATTATAAATAGTTTAGCATTTTAAAGTGGAAAAAGTATTCTCAAGTCTAGATGTATTAGGAAGATAAAGCAGAGAGACTTTAAGTCAGAGAAGGTTATTTTACTGATGTTCTTTACCTTCACACAGTCACGAGAGACAGTAACTAGGGATTACAGTTTATTGTTGGGGGGGTCAAATAATACTAATAATAATACTATACTATTATATACTATTAGTATAACTAGGCAAAACAAGTGACATGAATGCTTTCATTTTAAAACTGACAATGAGAACTTATCTAAAACAGCTAGTATAATTAGCAGCAAGTATAATTAAATATATTTTTCAGTATACTTTTAGATCTAGTTTAGACCACACTAGACTATGTGTAAACAGTGTAAACATATAATTGATGTAAGTAGATCTTCAAAACTTCCCTTTTCCTGGGCAGGATGGATATGTACATTGATAATTACTTTAATGCCCAGTTTTCTTTATTTATTTTAAGTTATTCCAATTTTTCTCGCAAAATCTTATTTTCCTCAGTTGGATCACATCTATTACTGGTTTATATGGAATGAAAAAAAACAGCACGTATAAAAGACACAAGCCTGGATAGAAGTAAAGAAGGGCGATTTGGAGTTCCATAATTCTTTTAAACTTTTGGGCAGACAAGACGGTTAAGTTGATATATTTGATCGCCATATTTACAGGTAAGGTAGGACATATTTGAGCTGATATTGAATCAAGAGCCAAATTCAAACTGAATCCAAATTTTGTTGTCCAAAACTCAGTCAAAATCTGGGGTCAGTTTAGAAAATATTTTAATCTGACAAACATATGCAGCCTCTACAATAATGTACTAATGTCTTTTCTGAATCACATAGATTAGGCACTTGCTGTCATGAAGCAACATAAAGATAAGTACAGATACTGCTATAGGGCAGAAACAAATGTTACATGTTATTGAATACTATCCATACTCTGAGGTAGAGAAAGAAAATGTGGAGATGTTGGTTATGTATAGTATTGACACTGGATCTTATCTGGTTGCTGCAAGGTTTACGTTTTTGAGTTGATGTTTTAACAACAAAAGGAGTTCCCACCATCTTAAGACTAACACATCCTCTTTTGTTCAAACATCCAGGAATAGATATGGTTAAAAAAATAAGTAAATGTCACTGTAAAGAACTGCCCACTTTCAGCTTTGAGTGATGTGTCCCTGAGATCACTTCAACTCAAAAGGCCTAGATGTAGTCGGGTAAGATTACCCACAGCGTAGATCATTACTTAGACCAGGTTTCATTAGAATATCTCTTAATTTGGTCTTTATGCAATACATAAACAGATAAAATGAGCTAAATATGTAACTTTATAAATAAATATGTAACTTTGGAGTAAAATAATCCAGAGGTCAACCTGTTTCTGATTATGTGTAAACTTTATTTCTTTCCACGCAGGGAAAAAATCTTTACAGAATTTAACATCTCTGCATGGAATTTTTTTGGTAGCAATTCCATGATTTTGAGAAAAAAAAGGTTTCAAACATCAAGATGATTAAAAATGTAAGGAAAAATATTGATGACAACATATTTTAAAAATCATTAATTTAAGTCTTTAGGATAAAATGGTATACAATTCAAAATGAAGTTGTTCAAAAGAAAATTACGAAAGTGAACAAAACACTATAATAAAAAGTATTTAACAAGCAGTTGGCTAAACCAAAATATTTTCTGTCAAGATCTAAAAAAACCCATTTACATTTTCAATGACAGCAATACAAAATTCATAGAAACCTGTCCAAATAATGAAACCGAGCATAAAACCAGAAATCACCCCAAAGAAAATATGTTGATAATTGACTAAATACAGGTGAAACCTTTTGTTAAATGGAGTAAATATTTTACTTTTGTGAATATTTCTTTTCTCAACATCGTGCACCTTTCATTTCTCTTTCAAATATAAAACATTTAAAGAATGAAGTGCAAGTATATCTTAAAAGCACACATTTGAAATGGCCTTCATATCCTTTTTACCCTCGGATAAAAAAAGAAACATGTTAATTAAACATATCAATCATAGAGAATGGTTCTGTTTTTCATTATGAAACAAAAAAAATGTTCATATGATCATCAAAGGCCACTCTCTTGCTGTTTATCATTAAAGCACATTTTGATCACATTTTAAGTATTTGTATTATCTTGTAATATGTCCAGTTTCAGACACTTTTTTTCTCCGATTGGCTTCTGTTGCATTTTTTTTTCACTTTCAAGGAAAATTATTATCACCCCTTTAATTCACCCAGCGTTTACCTTTGGGGATTGAGATTTTCAATGTAATTTCATTTCATTTCAAGACGTACAGACTTTTAACAGCTTCTTCTTTACAATAGCTTCTCCATTCTTGAGGAATTTCTCCTGTGCCCTGGAATTTCCCTCCATAATGATCTTCTAGGTCCTTCTAAAAGTGGCATACAAACCATTTCCAGTATGCAAGATTAGATGGATCAGGAGTTATTCTCCATGAAGCAAGCTTCCCACCAGCTGATGGATACTCTTTATAAGGAAATAATTCCTCTGAGTGAGGACTCGGGTAGAATCTTCTATCACTTCCAACTAATTTTGTGCAAAATTCAATTTCCAGATCCACTGTGCCTCTTGTGTAACATCCTCCAGGTCCACTGGGTTGATGAAAAGGAGCGCTGTGTTTTTCAGGACTGTGATCCTTCAGGGTGGCCGTGCATACAGCTGCACAGAAAGGACAGCGTTCCCAGCAGCAGTCACACAGCTGATCAATGAGAATTTGATCAGGAGTCTTCCTGCACTCCATCACTTTATCCAGCTGGAGGCGGCTCATCTCCTCAGTGATGTCTTTCAGGCAGTTTTCTATTTCATCTTTGAGAAAGTGAAAGTCAATGTCTCTGAAGTTTTGACAGAAAACATTATCAAGTGTCAGCTTGTTGTTCAGTGATGTGGAAAATTCTTTCACCCACACATCTATTAATCCTGACTTGTCTTCCTGTTTCTCATTGGTTTTGTTGATTTTCTCTGTTGTTTCAAATAAAGCCTGTCTGACAAACTTGTCCATGCATGCAACATTTTTCTTGAGTACATCCAGGGCTTCATCCTTGTGCTCTGTGAACATGTATTTATTCACCTCTTCTTTGATATAAGCCTCTACTTGCATCCTTGGAGTTTGTATGTAGGTCATAAAATTGTCAAAGTCTTCTTCCTCAGCGAGTGACGTCAGAACATGTTTTTCCAGTAGTGACCTGTTCCCTCTGAATGCTGGGAGACTGCCTCTTATTTTACCAGCTAGATCGGTGGCAGTCTGGTTACAAACGGCTTCAACAGCTGAAGCCTTCAGGTCATCACACGTGATTCCTCCAAACACCACAGCAGATGAACTTCCTTTGCAGTAACTTTGGAAAATGTTGTAATATTTAGTTTTATTTTTCTTCAAATAAGTGAGTGCATCGTTGTTCTGTTTGTACGTCTTGTGTGACTCTAAAAGCCAACATGCTGCTCTGTCAAAAACGTACAGTGAGAGATCAACTGTGAACTCCTTCTTGAGGATAAACTTTTTTCCTGATTCAAATTCAGTCACTTTCTCTTTAACATGTTTGGCCACTTCTTGCAGGTAAGTTACAGTGTAGCCTCTTGTTGCTACAGGTTTGGTCTGAATGGTCCAAAGGGATTCCTGTTCCACCTTTTTGATGAAGGATCTGATCTGTTCCTGTTCTTCGTGTGTGAAAGAACTCGCATTAAATGGTGTTAGGTCTTGGACATAGGAGATGGCGTTCTTTACCAGATTTTTACTCTTTTTTTTTGGTTACATAATCAGAGTAATTCCCAGTCACTGCCAGCTGTTTGTATTTCTTGCTTATTTTGGACTCTTGGATGAGAGACCATTCAGTACCAAGGTTTTCAAGGACAATTGACACATCTGCTTCCAGGTTGATGTCCTGAATGGGTTTTGTATCTGAAGTTAGTTCAGCAACCCAGTGACTCCAAACAGAGTCCACCTGTGCTTTGAGTTCTTCATTTCCAACAACATCTTCTAATTGGTGTGCGAGCTCTTTGCTCTTTTGCAGCAGATTGCTCTCAAACTCTGTCTTGTTCTTGTCAAACTGTTTACATGTTTTTTTTCTGCTGGATAACTTCATCCAGTTTTCTTTTCACTTCTCTAATCTGCTCCTCAAGAAATTCCTTAATTTTGTTTTCAAACTGGCCCTGCCACTGAACCAACATTTCTTTGTCTCTGTCATCCTCAAAGTAAGCAGCCATTTGTTTTTCTAAGTCTTCATATGTCTTAGAAAAATAACTGACTTCGATCTTGTCAAGTTGTCCCTTTTCAATTCTGGGAAGAAGCTGTTTTTCAATTTTCAGCATCTCACTCCTCAGGGTCCAGGTCCAGTTACCGTACTGGACCTCAAGTCTTCTGTATGCTGCAACTTCTTGAGTGTTATTGAAACTAAACACAAAGTGTTCATTCATCAGTGCGGTCCACAGATCCTGAATTTTGCCGCTGAAATGTGACAGAGGGATTCCTTTAGATGTTGAAGCCTTAGACAGGATGATGCTCTTCAGTTCTTGGACACTTTCACTGTAACCAGGATTTGGAGGCGCCATTGGTGGACTTCCTTCCCATAACGGGGCAAAGTATTTCACATCCTTCTGCACATCAAATGCAATGACATCACTGAAGCACTCAACATCACACTTTTCCTCTTCTGCAGCCAGTTGAGTCATCTTATCCAGTTTTTCTTGCAACCGTCTCTTTCCGTCCAGGTTCTTTTCTACAGCTGCAACATCTGTGACATTCTGGTGAACAAACACACAACTTGGAGAAAGTTTAACTTTCTTCATCCTCATGAAAGCCTGAACAACAATCTGCAGGACATCTTGCATGTCAGCTGGATTTTCCCCAAAGATGTTGATCAACGTCATGTTTCCCAGGCCAACAACAAACGTTGCCAGTTCATTGTCGTGATGAAGAGTGGTGTTACCGGCCAACTCAAGAGCACGTAGTCCTTCAGTGTCCACAACCAGCAGATAGTCAAACTGGTAGTCATTCTTGATTTCATCAGAAAGTTTGACCAGCTGCATGTAGGCACCCTTGGTGCACCTGCCAGCACTCACTGCAAACTGCAATCCAAACATGGCATTCAGCATTGTTGACTTCTCGCTGCTTCGTATGCCCAACACTGACAGCACAAACACTCTCTGGTCACCCAGTTTCTCTATGACTGCCTGTAAAAGACTAGAGATCCATGTTAATGGAACATGACCTGCATCCCCGTCCATCAGCTCCATGGGGTATCCTGATATCATCA